>PHNY01291056.1:18737-50927 GCA_003724115.2 Anethum foeniculum | reverse complement strand
ATATAAAAAATTATTCGCATATTTAATATTTTAACTACCTAAGGTCTGAATTTGCCAATAACATAATATAAAAGATTTCCGCATCTCATTAATTTTAAAAATACAAATTTATTATATTATCGTTTATAATTTTTTTCGTAATGAAAAAATAAATATTATATAAAAATAAAATTGTAAATGTTAAAATTAATCCGTGCATCGCACGGGTTATAGGCTAGTAATATATACATGGACTTTAACAATCTGCTATACATCCCCCTTGAAGAGAAGCCATTTCTTGTAAGAAAAAATTGATGGGGAGTTTAGACTTTGGTATCATTTGATTAGGGTGGTAGGTTGGGACTAGATTCTGATATTTTGTTTGAATCATTAATTTGATATTTTTTTTACAAAACAATGTAATATAACCAATTTTTATTGATTACAAATTTTTTTAACTCCTTTGAAATCAAGCAAAATTTTGTGAGTAGAAAATATACTAAATGAATAGATAAAAGTTAATTATTGATGAGATATATTCATGTATTAGTTTATCAGTATTGGTAGAAATGAATTAAATTCGAGAAAGTGATAAAGGAGTGCAAATTAACATCATTCCTCATATCTTTCACTTCCACTCACCTCCCTCCCTAGGTTTCAAAAACCCATATTCAGGTTTCAATTTTAAAATTTCCAACCAAACGTTTGGTATGAAACTGTCTGTACTTATACATGAGTTGCATGCTAATATATTTTTTTCATAAAACATGAACTGCAGATGGCAGGTAATATATCTTAGCTGGACAAGCATAATCCATTGAGACTTATTACTAGACGTAGGAGACCTCTATGCTAAGAATGCTCTTTTTATTAAAAGCATAATTCTATTTAATCAAATTAATATCTATCTACATTTGTGTAAATTAGATCACTTGGTCATGCTATATCAAATATGAAGTACTTCTCTGAAGCCAGTGCAGCGGGAGAACAAATAATGGAAGTGATGAACAGAATCCCAAAAATTGATTCAAACAACATGGAAGGTGAAACACTAGAAAATGTATCCGGGGAGGTGGAATTTAAACACGTAGAATTCGCGTACCCTTCAAGACCAGAAACTAGAATATTCAAAGACTTGAACCTCAAGATTCCTGCGGGGAAGGCTGTGGCATTGGTCGGTGGGAGCGGCTCTGGGAAGTCAACAGTAATAGCGTTGTTGCAGAGATTTTATGATCCAATAGGGGGAGAAATAATGGTGGATGGGGTAGGCATAGAGAAGTTGCAGTTGAAATGGCTGAGGTCACTAATGGGGTTAGTGAGTCAAGAGCCAGCATTATTTGCAACAACAATAAAAGAGAACATACTTTTTGGCAAAGAAGATGGAAGTATGGAGGAGGTTATTAAGGCGGCCAAAGTTGCAAATGCTCATAACTTCATTATTCAGTTGCCTCAGGGTTATGATACCCAGGTTTTTCCTGCTTTGTCTTTTACCTTCCTTTTTTAAAATATTAATTCATTTCGTTTAATTTACATTAGTCAATCAACTAAAAAACAATTATTTACTTCTATATGTTGGTTTTTGGTTTGATGTCTTGCCATATGTTTTACGATTACAAAGATATGATCATAACTCTACAATAGTTGTAGTTGGGTGCAATAACTGATTGTTATGGTAAACTGATGAAAAATGTCCAAACAAAGCAAGTCATCACTTGAAAGTTTAAGACATGAAAAGGACCAATAGGCAATGGAGTTTCACGATTGTTTCATGTGCAGTTGCTATTATTTAGATGAGTTTCAAATTCTAAAAGGAGTCCTTTTGGACACATATGGGTAAATTTTAATTTATTGCCAGTTACTGGTTAGCCAACTCACACTCTTCATGCATGAACACAGGTAGGAGAAAGAGGCGTTCAAATGTCAGGAGGACAAAAGCAAAGAATAGCAATAGCTCGAGCAATCATCAAAGCACCTCGAATCCTCCTTTTAGATGAGGCCACCAGCGCTTTGGATTCCGAGTCTGAACGTCTTGTACAAGAAGCACTTGAGGGGGCCTCTGTTGGCCGCACCACCATCATCATTGCTCATCGCCTCTCAACCATCCGAAATGTAGACCTTATTGCCGTTGTTCAAGATGGAGGAATCAGAGAAACCGGTTCACACAATGACCTCATTCAAGAATCAGACAGCCTGTACTCAGCTTTAGTCCACCACCAGCATACCAAAACAATTAGCATGGCGTTGTTCGCAAGTACCAATACTAATTATAGTGTTTCTTCAATGTCAAACATTGACATCAACAGTAAGAGTTGTCGAAGATTATCAATGAATAGTCAATCAAGCTCAGCCAACTCCAGAGGAGGTGAGTATATCAGTGTTGACCACAAGAATCCCAATGACGAGATTTTGCCAGTACCATCTTTCAAAAGACTACTGGCATTGAATCTTCCTGAATGGAGGCAAGCGTTACTAGGGAGTTTTGGAGCGATTTTATTTGGTGCCATTCAGCCTATATATTCTTTCACTATGGGTTCTATGATATCAGTGTATTTTTTGGCAGACCATGACAAAATTAAGGAGAAAACAAGGATGTATGCCTTGTGCTTTGTTGGGTTGGCATTGTTCTCTTTAACTGTCAATGTAATCCAGCACTACAACTTTGCAGCTATGGGTGAGTATCTGACGAAGAGGATCAGGGAAAGAATGTTGTCTAAAATACTTACCTTCGAGATTGGTTGGTTTGATCAAGATGAGAATTCTAGTGGTGCTGTTTGTTCTAGGCTCGCCAAAGATGCCAGTGTGGTAATGTATTTATTAGATACATATATAGTTATTGCATAGTGATTTCTAAATTAGTAGCAGGTAATATTGTATATGGAACATATGTAGAACTAAACTAACATTTATTCCTGTTCAGGTGAGATCTCTAGTGGGTGATCGCATGGCACTTGTAGTTCAGACATTGTCAGCAGTGATGATGGCATTCATCATGGGTCTAGTCATTGCTTGGAGGCTTGCTATTGTGATGATCGCGGTCCAGCCCCTTGTCATTGTTTGCTACTACTGCAAACGTATTTTGCTAAAGAAACTGTCAGCAAAGATCGTAAAATCACAAGACCAGACTAGCAAGCTAGCAGCTGAAGCTGTTTCTAATCTCAGAACAGTCACAGCCTTTTCGTCCCAGGCCCGAATACTAAAAATGCTCGAACAAGCCCAAGAAAGCCCAAGACGTGAAAGTGCTAGACAATCATGGTATGCAGGTCTTGGTCTTGGAATTTCCCAAAGTCTCATGTCATGCACTTGGGCCTTGGACTATTGGTACGGTGGCAAACTTATTTCAAATGGTGTGATCGATTCCAAAGCTTTTTTTGAGACCTTTATGGTCTTGGTAAGTTCGGGTCGAGTTATTGCTGATGCCGGATCCATGACTAACGATCTTGCCAAAGGTTCTGATGCTGTGGGATCAGTTTTTGCTGTGTTGGACCGATATACACTCATTGAGCCTGAAAGCCCTAATGGACATAAGCCTGGCAGAGTAACAGGCCACATAGAGCTCCTGGATGTGGACTTTGCATACCCCACGAGGCCAGATGAGGCAATTTTTGCAGGCTTTACAATTAATATTGAATCAGGAAAATCAACAGTTTTAGTGGGCCAAAGCGGCTCTGGTAAGTCAACTATAATTGGACTGATTCAAAGATTCTACGACCCGCTTAAAGGTTCAGTAAAAATTGATGGGAAAGATCTAAGATCATTTCACCTTAGATCACTTAGAAAACACATTGCACTTGTTAGTCAAGAACCTACATTGTTTGCTGTTACAATACGCGAAAACATCACCTATGGGGCACCCATGGAGATTGATGAAATGGAAATCATCGAGGCAGCTAAGGCAGCCAATGCTCATGATTTCATCACCAGATTAAAAGATGGATATGACACATTGTGTGGCGACAGAGGATCACAATTATCTGGGGGTCAAAAACAGCGCATCGCAATTGCGCGAGCAATACTAAAAAATCCAGCTGTGCTACTCTTAGACGAAGCTACAAGTGCTCTTGATACTCAATCTGAGGAAGTGGTGCAAGATGCACTAGAGCATGTTATGGTGGGAAGGACCAGTGTGGTAGTGGCACATAGATTAAGTACAATACAAAGTTGTGACACAATTGCAGTGCTGGACAAAGGGAAGCTTGTTGAAATGGGGACCCATTCGGCCTTGCTAGCAGAGGGACCCGGCGGAGCCTATTACACTTTGGTTAACCTTCAAAGGATCAAGTAGTTGGAAAGATGGACTGATAGGGGTGTAGTAACGCCTATAATAGCAGGTATTATACAAAGAGGCATTTAAGAAGAAGATGAACATGTTTATTCAACTTCAATGTTGCTTCGTATATTTTGGGATGTCAAAAAAGCAGCAAGATGATCAGGTTGTGAGTGATAAATTGCCTTTGTATATGATCTTTTGATACTTTTTTCTGTCATGATTATGATACACAAAAGCTTTCACTTCGCCAAGAGGGAGAACAATGGTTCGAATTACTAATGAAGCTGGACAAAATCATTTCTCCACTCCTGGCATGGTCTATAGACTATAAGTCCGGAACATTCTGGTTAATAATTGGTTCAGATGGAGAAATGATGATTAAGTTGCGCTAGGAGCTGGTATAAATTTACTTCACTTATCAAAAGTTATTAACACTGGCTAGCAATTTTCATACACTAGGTGCATGTCGGGGGTGTCATTCTCGAGGCCCATCCCTCTTTGGCTAATTAAGATATCATCAAACCAATTTTGAGCTACAAGTACAAAGTTAGAAATTCGATTTACCTTTGAATGACCTGTTTGGCTAATTAAGATATCGATCAAACCAATTTTGTGCTATAAGTACAAAGTTAGAAATCCTTACATTCACTCATTTCCTCATTTTAAATTTGTATTACCTTAGAACTCGTGTGACGTATAATTTTTTTTAATACTATATAATTTTTTTAAATTTTATTTAATGAAAATTTTAAGATATACTCTCTCCGTCCCATCTAAGTTCTTTACATTGGGGGACGGGGGCTCAACACGCATTTTAATACTCCTGCTGTAAAGTATAGTTCCCTAAATTGTTTTAATTTTTTTTTCTTCTAAATAAAAATATAATGTTTAAATTTTTATTCAGAAAAAAAATTTAAAAATAAATTATGGAACTATACTTTATAATAGCCTTAAAATGTGTGCCGAACATGAGAAAAAAACTGTAAAGAAATGAGTGGGACGGAGGGAATAAAATTTATTCATTTAAAATTTTATATGATAATTAGTTATCTTTTGATATTAATTTTATTTTAACCCATGTTAGGCCCAAAATAAGGGTTAATAAGCTAGAGGGGGTTGAATAACTTATTACCTTTTAAAATTTGAAGTTTGGTGTTTTCAAATTTCCTTTAACGTTTAAAAATTCGTTACTTGTAAACAAGTAAATCGAGTGCGAAAAAGTAAAGCCGTATAGAAATAGAGTACGAGACAGTCGATTTAATAATTTAAATTATAAATTATAACTAGCTTATAACTCGTGCGATGCACGGATTTTTTATAATATTACATAATTTTTAATTTAATTTAAACTGAAATTAAATAAAATTACCTGTATTATTTCGAAAATATATATTAGAGAAAATTCCTTAAAATATATTTTTTATATTTAAAATTAGAGAATATTCCTTAAAATATATATTTTAATTTTTCAGTACATGGAATATATCTTATATTTATATTTAAAATATAAATATATTTTGAAAATATTTTTGAAAATATTTTGCTAGAGTTGACTTTCCACTTTTGATTATATCAACTAAATACATGCCTAGAGAGGATCTATGTGTTTTAAATTTTATATTTTAATTATACAAATACCAAAATAAATAATTAAGCGAAGGTGTCCTTTCATAATCGATGCAAACACCATTCAGTGATTAATCAGATAGTTGGTGATTAGCTGGAACAATTAATTGGACATTAACTGGAATCACTTTAATATTATTATATATATTATTAATTTTTTTATACATATATAATTACCATATGGTAAAATATATTTAAAAATAGTATTAATTTTTAAGATAGATTTAAATTTTATTTATAAAATTATAAATATATATTGTATAGTTGCACCACACATGCAATGTATAAAAAGAAAAAGTAAGACAATATGAGCATTGATCTTTGGATTATAGTAACTGATTTTATAATGTGTTCAGGGTATAATTTTATAATCTTACATATGTGATCAATTTTATATTTGTGTGTTGTTATTTTGTTAAAATTATATGAGTTTGCATATATTCATGTTTTTCTTATCAAAATAAAGTGGTGTCTAAAAAATTACTATAAAACATTAAAATAAATTCTAAATATTATCCTCTACCATATTTTTAATTACAATATTATTTTATTGCAACAGCCCGACTTTTCGGACTATTAAATCTATACGAAACTAAAATAAAAATCTACATTCAATAAATCAAAAATTACATGAAAATTAAAGCAGCGGTCAAATTCAAATAAATCAAAATCATAAAAATAGAGACGCTGCTCCATAAATACAATAATCGATATCTTATACTTAACAAAAATATTCTAACAACACAATAGTTCCTAAATAATAAATTGTACCAAATCACATATCACGAAATTCACAAGTTCACATCTTTAATCTCATTAAACTTCCACATTCTACGAACCTGAAATATCATAAAAGAGTGAGCTAGACAGCTCAGCAAGTAACAGATTGACTTACAAATATTCTAGAAAATCAATAGGCGTTTTAATAAAACAAATTTTCAGAAAAACGATAATAAGTTGCAAAATATTTTCGAAAACAAATCTAACCCAAAGTTTACAATTTTTAAAATACAGAATTTAAAACAGATTGAAATTCTTATAAATACCACAGTTGTGCTCTACGGTCACATTTTGCCAGTGACCGGCATCTTATTCTTATTCTTATTCTTTTGCCACATTTTACCAGTGACCGGCTTCTAAAGTTCAATAATTACGAGCCCTTAATAGGTATCTAAAATTACACACTTGTGCGCCTACTAAAGGTATCTAAGACTAGTTCTGGAACTATAACGTAAATTACGAACGGGTTTGAAACGTAAAGACTGGGCTTCAAAGATTCTCGTATTTTATATCTTATACAGTTCGAAACAGACTTCTTATATCTTATATGAAATTCGAAAATCACAGTATCAAAATCTTTTCTGAAAATAAAAGTAAGTCAAAGAGTACTTACCTCAAAAGCGACCAAAAATCGAATAATTTTTAATTCACGATCACTCCTAAATAATATTTAACAAACATGAACAATTAAATATTGCACCCTTTTCAAATTTACAAATAAACTAAGCAAACTTAAATATTAACAAACAAAACAATTCAATAACTAAACAAGATAGACAACAATACACACGTTTATAAATTCTAATATTAATAACAGATAAACTCTGAATATGAGAAAATTATCAACTGAAGAGTTAAAACATATTCAATAAGGATTCCAAAATGGTAAAGATCACAAAAATTAAACAAATAATGAAGGAGTTATCAATTTTTAAACATAAAACAAATCAGCAGAAAATTATGAACATGTCAGAATCCTTGTAAATCTGTTTAGACAATAAAGACCAATAAATTATTTAATGGGCATGACTGAGAAGCAAAGAAGATGTCTCAAGGTTTCCAGATTGGTATCATGTGTATTTTTTAAACTTACGATGAATTTTAGAACATACGAAATACTACTGGCAACCTAAATCTGCACGGTAAGAAAGAATGCAATTTTGGGGTCTATTACACTCGGAATTTCAAAATTATGACTCTAATAAGACCATCTCCAACCCAACTCTATAAATGTACTTTTACACTATTTTGGTGCAAAACTCTTCTCCAACCCAACTCTAAAACTTACACCATTTTGGTGTCACACCAAAAATTACACCAAATTTGGTGTTACACTAAATTTTTAGAGTTTTTGCATATACCAACTTTACCCTTGTACTTCTTTACTAAAACAAATTTGTTCCATTAATATCCCACTAACTTTATTTCTTTTAACCTTACTTTTGTACTTTAATAATAAAATAACCTATATAGTACAAGAATGGTGTAAAATTTAGTGTTAGTGGGTTGAAGTTGAATTTGAAAATAGTGTTATTTTTACACTATCTTGGTGTAAAAATCACACTAAAATAGTGTTGTAGGTTGGAGATACCATAACAGTTGTTGATAACGAACGATCTTTCCGGAATGTCCAGAATCAACAAAATACAATTATTTTTCAATTTACTACGAATTTTATAACAGCACTGAAAATCAGAGACTGCCATGTACGAAAATCAGCATAAACAAATAAGAACATAGAATATATACATCATATAGACATGGAATAGGAAAAGAAATCAAGATATATCAGCAGCACATGATTGTTAAGATCGAAGAGAAGAAGAAAACATACCTGTCAGCCGGTACGAGTTATTCGTATTCTAAAGTGATTCTTATATAGGCACACAAAACCCAATTTAATAAGGCAATTCTAAAACCTGCCACTTAAATTCTATAACCTCTCCAAGTAATTCTAATTTTAAAAATATTCTATACACACAATTAACTTAAATAAAAAGATACTGATTTTCTAAAATACTTTTACGTTTTTTTCCATATTAAATCAATCTTATCGCTAATTAACTTGCACAAAATGAATTCTAGAATGTTCTAACTAATATAATTAAAAACTAATCTAATAAATGATGTTTTAAAACTCTAATTCCATATTTACTAATTATCCAAATTTAAAATCCACTCCATATTTTAGACTTATTATTCTAATTCAATTTTTAATTTTTTTTTTTATTCCAAAATTATGGGATATTACATTTTTATGTGACAATCTGGGTCAAATCCCGAGCATTTTTCGAAAATCGGGTCAAGTCCCGATTCCGAGTCCGAAATAAACCGAAGCCTACTGGCTCAAATGTAGCCAACTTGGGTAAACAACAAGCCCACCACAGGTCCCCAAAATATCATGATTTGTTGGTGCACATAGTAGTAGTACTTTGCCTTATAAACTGTACAGAAGTCCCAAATCTTATCGATGTGGGACTAGGGTGTTACAAACTCCCCCACTTAAACTCATGACGTCCTCGTCAGGCCTAAACAGACAGCCCATAGATCCAAGATCATACCTCTCTAGCCATTGTAGGATAATACCGGCTGACTTCGTGTACGAGAATCTTTGAAGCCCAGTCTCTACGTTTCGAACCCGTTCGTAATTTTCGCTATAGTTCCGAAACTAGCCTTAAATACCCTTAGTAGGCGCACAAGTGTGCAATTTTAGATACCTATTAAGGGCGCGTAATTATTGAACTTTGGAAGCCGGTCACTGGCAAAGTGTGGCAAAAGAATAAGAATAAGATGCTAGTCACTGGCAAAGTGTGACCGTAGAGCACGACTGTGGTATTTATAAGAATTTCGATCTATTTTAAATTCTGTATTTTTGAAATTGTAAACTTTGGGTTGGATTTGTTTTTGAAAATATTTTGCAACTTATTATCGTTTTTCTAAAAATTTGTTTTATTAAAACGCCTATTGATTTTCGAGAATATTTGTAAGTCAATCTGTTACTTGCTGAGCTGTCTGGCTCACTCGATTCTGATATTTCAGGTTCGTACAATGTGGAAGCTTATTGAGATTAAAGATGTGAACTTGTGAATTTCGTGGTACGTGATTTGGTGCAATTTATTATTTAGGAACTATCGTGTTGTTAGAATAATTTTGTTAAGTATAAGATATCGATTATTGTATTTGTGGAGCTGCGTCTCTATTTTTATGATTTTTATTTATTGAATTTGACCGCTGCTTTGACTTTTATGTAATTTTTGATTTATTGAATATATAATTTATACATCATATAGACATAGAACAGAAAAAGAAATCAAGATATATCACCATCACATAATTGTTAAGATCGAAGAGAAGAAGAAAACATACCTATCAGCCGAAATTGATGTACGACTTATTCGTATTCTAAAGTGATTCTTATATAAGTACACAAAATCCAATTTAATAGGGCAATTCTAAAACTTGCCACTTAAATTCTACAACCTCTCCAAGTAATTCTAATTTTAAAAATATTCTATACGCACAATTAACTTAAATAAAAGATACTGATTTTCTAAAATACTTTTACGCTTCTTTCCATATTAAATCAATCTAATCGCTAATTAACTTGCACAAAATGAATTCTAGAATGTTCTAACTAATATAATTAAAAACTAATCTAATAAATGAAGTTTTAAAACTCTAATTCCAAATTTACTAGTTATCCAAATTTAAAATCCACTCCATATTTTAGACTTATTATTCTAACTAGGGACTTATGCCCACGCTACGCGAGCTTTTTTTAATAAATTTTAAAATTAAGCTTATAAATTCTTAAAAAATTAACTATTAAATTTTATATTTTTTAGTATTTGTACATATCGTATAATATTATATATATAATTTACATGTCACTCGATGATACTGTGTGAAGTTTTTTTAATGTTGTTTTTTGAGAAATTGGAATATTAATGACATTGACAATCAAAAGAATTATAAAGTACTTTATTCATAACTAATTTGAAGGATAGATATAGTAAAATATTTTGAAAGAACTTATAATATATTGTAATAGGATCTTTTAACCCCAAAAAATTAATTCCATAATCTTGTAAAAATTTATCAAATTTATCACCATAAAATATTCACTATAATGTTTTTATTAAAAAATAATCTAAAAAACCATAATATCTATTTCTTTAAGACATTGAATTAAAGTGTACAGTTAAAAATTGTGAAAAATTAAAGTGTGTGCAGTAAATGTATGTAAACAATACAACCAATTGAACTAATTATGGTAATATACACACATTCCGATATTACAATAAACTGAGAAGAACAAAATCCCCAAATTGACACCTCTTTCCTGCATGCAGTAGTATAAGCAATCGGAAACACTTGTTCGGAGTTCAATCAGCTTGTGTATGTCCAGAGAAGCTAATCATAACCTTCAAAACTAAATAATGGAGGTTTGTTCTTCTTTTTATTAAAGATTATGTGTTCTGCATGCTTTGTAATTTAACATATTAGCGGTATAACATTAGTAGATACATATTTGTGATTCAATCTGGGTATGTTTCTAATGCATGCATATTTAGGAGTAAGTTTTGTATGATCTGTGCTTAATTGTAAATAGCTAACTTGATTAAGCTTGAAGTCTATTCCAAGTCTAACTTGATTAAATAGCTAACTCTTTGGCATTATGTTTTTTAATCGATGTTTCTATATGAGAATTGTTTAAAAATCAGTGGTTTTAGTTATTCTTTTAAAAATACCCGATTTGACATAATATGGCAGTGGTCATATAAGGAGAGTATATGCATATGGTTTTAGAAAATTCTGAAAAAATTAACTTTTTAATACGATTCAGCTTTAGTGAATTGTTGTAGATAGTGATTTTATTTAGCAGAAGCTCATGTTTTCCTCGAATTCTTATGCTTATGGTTATGAGTGCTGAACTCTGTTTTACTTTTTTGCAGGAGTTAGGCAATTCAAGGATGGAAAAACTTGCTGATAATGACATTGGAATATAAACCATCGCAAATTGTAGAGAACAATTTCAATATATAACATTTCTCAGCAAAGTGCATGCTTTGGTCTTATTGCAGGTGAGAAATTGCCAGTGGCAAGTTTTGTGTCAGCAAATGTTGAGTGTCAAAGTCTAGGAACATTTGTAAGTTTTTTGGAATATAAGTGTCTATTATCAATACACTAATTTTTGTCATATGATATATAGTCTAAATTATGCACGATATATATAAATTTAGGTCGTTTACTTTGATTTACAATAGGTATTAACGTACTACTAATGTGTTTATTTTGATAGAGGGTTCCAAAACCATTTCATAAACAATATGGTCAAAAACTCCCATCTCAAATGTGGATCAGGTGCAAAGGAAACATATGGTCGGCTAAATATGATTTTCAGCGTAACTGCATATATGGCCTGCGTACCTTTGTTATATTTTATGGCATTAGGATATTTGGCATAGTTCAATTTGATTACTACGGTGACGGTATGTTTGTGGTAAAAATCTATAAAAATAGCGCTGTTGAATGTAACTATCCTTTGAGTAATCCAAAAGAATATAAAAAAAGCGAGGCTGCTAAAACATTGAGGGAAGATCAATTTCTAGTGAATGTTGGTTCTTTGGAGTATCAGATGTGACTTGCGCAGATAATGTTCAATGCTATTCAGCTTGATACATACAATGTCCAGATACACATAGAATCGAAAGATGTTCATCAGAACAATACAACCATGGTAAGGTTTCTCCACATTACCCTTTTTTCTGTACCTATCCAAATGTAAATTCTAAATTAAGGAATGTAGATAACACCAACTCTGTTTTTTAAAAACAGGTTAAAACCGAATTTGGAGAGGTTTTATAGTTCCTGGGAGAACATGAGCAAGGTTTCAATAAGGTTTCTTAAGCATGCTGAATTTTGGGAAGTTGAAATTGGATGGTTAGGTGGAAGGTATATGTTTCAGAAAGGATGGCAGGAGTTTGCTAAAGCCACTAAACTTGCTGCAGGAGATTCCTTGATTTTATTCAAAATTAGTGGAAATGATATAGTTCTGAATGCATGTATATTCAGAGGAGATGAGTATGTAAATGAAACTGCAGAAGGTTAGTTATCTGTATGTATTTGATTTCAGTTCTAGGTGTTTTCAGTTTTGGTTTCATAAACTAAGTATTAAATAGTTTCATTTTTGTACCACTATGTCTTACCTAAATACCTTATACATTATATTATTTTCTTAATTAGCTTATAATTAGCTTATCTAGATTGAGTTTCACAGTTTACTATTAATAAGTCTAGCTGTTTTCATTTTGCGGAATATTTAATTATTTAAGCAATGTTATATCTTTGTTTTTCATTAATCTGCTTATGTTTAAAATCCAATCTTAAAGCAGGAACATTGATTTTACCAAGATCATTCTACAAAATTGTATCAACTATCACTATGAATGACGGAATGATTGTAAGTGTTTCATCCTTCGATTATATTTCTTTTTCATAAAGTATATTCCTAATAGGTATGTCTTGGTTTGGCATATATATTTGAATAGTTTATCTATTTATTGACGATAAATTAATTATTCATATATTTTGTAGGTTCTTCCAAAACTGGCAAGGGAAGAATACTCTGAAAAAATGAATCGGATAAATAAAATTAATGTGTGTGGGGTTGAATATTCTGTGGTCTGCAAGAAATGATGAAATTCTTCGATCTTCGAATGAAAGATACTGTTTTTTATACCATGGAGAAGGCCAGTAACACTATTACTGCTAGGGTCTATGCAGAAGATGGAATGGAGATTGAATATCTCACTCGACCACTTGGATTAACTATAAATTCTGGAAGTGTTTGGTTTTGGCATATTAATTGGCCATCTGATGATGGTATTACAATTGTAATATTAGTATAGTACATATGAATATGTGTTCAATTACTATAAGAGTGTTTTCCCTTTTAATGTAGAATTTGAAACCACAGGGGAGGAAGAGCAAGCAAAGGCTGATGATGGTGAATTTGAAGCTGATGAAGACCTTTTAGCTGATAATATGGCACCAGATGAAACAAACAATGATCTGATTGTTGATGAATTATACAACAATGCAAATCAATTCTCTGTAACTTTGTCTAAGTGCCATGTTGATAAAAGAACCCACAGAGTGGTAATAATCTTTAATTTTGGGCTTTTAATTAATAGAATTCCATTGACAATTTATTATGTCATATTAAGTTCCTTCTATGAAATTTTTTGGGCAGCATATACCAAGTTTTGTAGCTCCTTCAAATAGGGAATAAATTGCCGGTGAAAGGGTCTTATTGAGGACCGAAAGAGGATCGTAGAGCATACGCTTAACCGTCAATGGTGGAAGAATTAGATGCTCTTCCGGGTGGAACAAATTCTCCAAGGATAATGAACTGAAAAAAAGACAGATTCTTCTATTTACAATGGTCGAGGAAGCAGAAGGAATTGTATTTGAAGTTACAAAACAGGATCCTTAAGTTATTAGATTGTTCTTAAAGCTTGATTGTGTGAAACCTTTGCGTAGTAAACTGTTAAACTACTTGCATCAGTTAGATTAAGTTTGAAACGTCTAAACTATATTTAAATTTGCCAATGGTTGTATCCTTTAAAAATCTATCAAACTGAGATATTGGTATCTATATGGTTATTTTTAGGATATTTCGCTCAGAATCTTAGCAACTCGTATCCTTTCATCATTTACCATTTTTTGGTTGCCATAGATAAATTAGTTGCAAAGGAAAAAAAATCGAACATTACATATAGAGAGACGTGCAAAATGAAAAACAAAGTTAAAATACAATTATGATCCTAAATCAAGTAAAAACAATTTCATATGTAAATGTCAATATATATTCCTAGTAATCCACAGTTTTCATTGCTCTTTCAATGTTTTCTCTTCAAGCCTAGAAACAAAAATTAAACACACCGATTAAAATTGATACATGAGACCTTTTCATAATCTAATAACAATGTATCATTTATCAAGCTTTTATAATAATACATAATACAAACTTCAAAAAAATTTAAACCTTTTTCTTATTGATGTAATAGCTTTAGGATCGAAATTTATATATACTCTTGATGATGAGTTAGTTTCTAACTCAAGCGTACCTAAACATTTAAATAAGGTGAGACACTATGTATACATGAAAAATTAAATTAGTCGATAAATTGAATCATTCACTTAAGACACTGACCAAAAATATATATATTACCTGACAAAGGTAGAGGTCTAACACTTGGTATGATTACAATATAAGGATCACTTCTAAAATAATACTTTGAATAATCTATTCTAATTGAGAATAATACTTTGTATAATCTCTTCTAATATATATATGCGAAGTGATATTTTTAATAATCACTTTATTGTAATTACATTTCAATTTTGTAATATTATTTTCAATTTTTAATTTTTTTGGGTAATAATACTAAAATGTAATTGAGTAAAAGGGAATAGACAATTTTATCCGAAGCTAAATCCAAAATTATTTGAATTCTTTAATAAATGTGGCCGAAAACACAACCCTCTTACAAAACCAAAGCAAACTCACAATAGATCCAAAAGCTTAATATAAGTAAATGAATAAAAGCACTCAACTAGAAGCAAACATAGGCTTCTTAAGTTTTTTCATTATTCAAAACCGAAAAGTAATGCAGGATATATTCTCTTAAAAAACTTTCCAAGCAGCACAATCATCACGGCATTTCAAGGTTCCTGCAAAATATTTATACAACAGTCAGAGTTTTGTTGAAAAAAATTAAATAAACATTATATGGAAAGCTACATATAACTATGGAGACATAACTAAATTGTCATCCTAAATATTTGTTTCACCTTTTTAATCTTCTTAGTTGCAGACTTGCTTGATTCTGGTGTCTCAAATAAGTCAATACCCTCAATGATCTGTAAAAGCACGGTTGAAACAGACTTGAACATGTCACTTAATCTGTGTTTTACCAAAAACTGAAGATGTGTATTGTTAGAAACTTACATCAGACTGGTTGAAAGATGCAGACTTTGTGACAGGTGAATACTCCAGGACCTTTGCCAAACTGGACATGTCATATAAATCAGTAGCCTAAAAAATATTACTATCACCATCAATATTTGCTTTAGTTAGAGTGAGCTTGACAGTTAACCCTTTCCCAACAATTTGCTTCAACTCAGATGGCATGACATTGCTTAAATCAACCTATAACAAATGAAACATATTAAAATATCGTAATACAATCATTTTCAGTCTTTAATTTAAACAAATAAGACCTTTTTAGCTTCTTTCAAAAGGTTGGTTGATGTACTTCCAACAATCCTCTTAACAACCTGATCCATCAGTATCACATTACACGCAAATGTGTTATCATCAACAAGGACAAAAAGTCTAAACCTGTACACCAGATAATAAATTTAACTTCTTCTGTGCAGTGAACCTTTATGGTACGTGTTATAATTGCAAATTGTTAATTACCTCTTCTCAGCATATGGAAGATTACGCTTACACTCAACACATTTAAACTTCTTCTCAATCTTCTCAACCTCGTTGTGGCAGTGGTTACAACTATTATACCACCAATTGTCCTCATCTTCAAGCTTCATTATCATGAAAGTGACAATTGCAAATTTCTGAACAGAGAAGGATTCACAACATAGTATTCTTAATATAAATTTAAAATCTAAAATCTAAGATTACATAACAAATCAATAAAACGAATCTAATAGAAACATACATTTGCAAAGTAGGCAGCAATGTTTTCATTCAAATCCTTCAAGGACACTTTGTCCACAAAGGCTTAAGCTGGCGGAACATTGTTCAGTTCGTTTGAAGCTTCCGATGATTTGTAGCCTTCCTCTTCTAGCCTGTTAGATTTAGTAGGAATATATTATGTGTACAATTCTATTATGTATACAACTGCACAGTATATTTTTATAATCGTAACATAATAAGGTAAGATTATACGAAACGTACCTAACACGAAACTCATTAACAGCTTCACAGTCTAAATTCAAATAGATCTTAGATGATGGCAATGTACCAATCTGGACTTGATCTGGTCGTAAGAGAGCACGAACGGTGGTTTTAAAAAAAGAGCACATAGTTCGGTAATTACAATAAAGATTTGAGACTTATAATATTCCCAAACAATGTGTAATACTACTATAAAAGTTTGCTGAATATACCTCTAAATAAAGTAATCTTGGTGCTTGACACAATGGCTATGATTGGTTTCTCAAGTTCTCTGCGATAATCTTCATCTACATTCCTAGCCAAATCTCCCTAAACACTTACTTTGTGGTTCTCCCTAAAAACATGGAAATGGTTAAATTTGAAAAATAAGATGATACCATAATGCAATAATGTGATGAAATGTTAATAATAGATTCTGCCAACCTTCCATCTGTTAGTTTAAATCGTACAATGTCACGGTGACCATATTTGGTAAGTATTTGCTTGGCGTTCTCAAACTCCTCAATAACACCGAGTACATCTAAAATATCAAGAATATATTAATGTAAGTATACAATATAAATAAATTAATTATATGAAATTACATAACTACAAACGTATATTTGTGAAATATAAAACAAACCTATAGCAAATATAATACAAACCTATAGCAAATTCTGGATTTTCTTCGTTGGTATACTTATTGCACTCCGCAAATAAATCTTCAAGATCCATAAACTCAAACTTTTGAGCCGGAATCATGACATCATTTTCCAATGCTTTGATAATGGTCGAACTTAAGAAACGAATGCATAAGTTTCTTGACACTGGCTTTAGTCTACCAATTGTGTCTCTAACCTGAAAGTTCTCAACACTATACACATTACCCTCAGTAACCCCAGTGCCAATAGCGTGCCAGGTATCAGGATACACATAAGCATGGATATGGGAGTGTTGTAAACAGTTAAGGAGGCATTAGTACTTCAAGTTCGGATTAAGTTTGTAATGAAAAAGTGACGCATAAAATGAAAATATGGTCAAATAGCTGTGACAAACTTACATCTTCATCCAACAGAATGAGGTTATAGCCCTTCACTGTTCCAGTCTCCGGAGAAATAGTAGGCCACATTCTGGTCACCCTGACCTTTAGGCTCCACTTGGTTTTTGATTTCTCAAGAGATTGGATATGGTCAAACAACAGTCCTTCCATCTGAATGCTGCACAACAGAATGGTAGTTAAAAGTTGTAGACAAACTGTAATACATACTTAGACATTCTAAACTTTGTATCGTATATAAATTCCAGAGAAATGTTATACTTACATATGATAATTTGTATGACTGTAATAGGTTGTTGCAGAGATATTGAACCTAAGTGCATTGACATTTCATAGTTTAAAACAATATATATAATAGTTCCGGTATTAGAAATATCAATCTTGAGTATAATCGGGCACGTAATTAGCTATGTAAATCACTTGGTTGATATGATTTTCTTATATTATGTAAATGTAAATCTTTGAAAATATTTTTATTGATTTTAGTTTGTTAAGAATAAATTTTAAGGCATATGTACTCAATTTAGGCATATATTATGCTTACTTGGTTTATGTAATTCAGAATATATGCAAAATCAATTTAAAGGCATATGTACACAGTTGTAAGGTTAATATGATACCGTTTCCATAAGAATCTGTTTCGGTCATATAAATCACTATTAGTAATAGTTATGAGTGATAATTTATTTATATGCAACAGTTATCATAAATATAGAATACAGAAATACAGAATACAGAAATACAGAATACAGAAATATATAAATAGATGCAATAATTTTGTGACTAAATCAACTCACTTCAATATCAATCAATCTCAATATCAAAATATTAATATCGAAATGACATAATCGTTAAAATATCAAATCAAAGTTCTATCAAATATTACGAATTTAATAAGTGTGAAGAGGTACTCAATTTTAAAGCGGTAAATATCGAAAAGTTTATTAACAACAAACATACATTTTATTCGTGTTGACATCTAACTGCATTGTGGGCCGATCGTTTGACAGTCAATTTTTCGGCCTTATATAAGAATGGAGAAAAAAAATTGGAGACATAAACTAATTCTATTAATATTAATATTTAAATTTAAATTATACAAAATTTATTTGAATATTTAATTCAGATGTATATGAAATAAAGCATCTCTTTTATTATGTATATGTATAAGATAGAAAAACAAATATAAAATAAAATAAAATAATTGTTATTCATTAAATTAACAAATCAAATGGAACTTCACAAAAGCTGGATACCCTTAAAGAAATTCAAAAATATAATTAATATGTCTTACTTACTATGCCATTGATTTTTTTTTAATTTCTTATGACTTATAATGAATTTTAAATGGATTGCGTTATAATTAGCTTTTTAAATTTTAGGCTATTTTTTCATTTAAGGGTGACCCTCAGCATTATCGCTAATTTTGATTTCAAATTTAATAATGTTTAATGTCGGTATGTATATTTTAATTTTAATTAATTTTAATTTCGTTCAACTAACAATTGAGATGTTTTTGGGTGATAACATACATTACTCAAGGTCAGAATTGATCCACTTACGTTGAAGGGAAAGTCATGTATTTGAATATGATAATGATTTGCAATATGTCAAATAATTGTAATTAAGAACTCGTACGTAATCAAAATGGAAAACATAAATATTATTAATCTTAAAGACAAAATGATTGTCGATGAAGTGTAAACTTGTAAAAGTCTTAGCCAAATCAAGAAAATCAATAAAAGTAACAGAAATACATTTTAAATCATGGTTTTTCTTTGATTAAAACCTACAAATAAATTTGTAGATGTTGTAATCTTCCACAAACTTCTGGTGGCTGCATTCTTATTCAAATCCTTCTTGGAATATCAACTCGTGTAGCCTGAAAACATTATGGTTGAAAGTGTAGTTAGCAAATGTTTGGAGTTTCACTCATTACTAACAGTTTATCTATTAATATGTACATATCTACATTTGCATAATCGTAAAATAGTTATATAGTTTTACCTCTGTCTTAAGCTGATAACATACTCATGAATAGGATTAATAAATATCCGAGATGAATTGATAGTGCTTAAAGTCACATTGCCTACAAATTTACATTAGCAATGAGTAAAGTGCGAGGTAAAGTGTACAAACACATTACTGAAGTACAATATTATAACTTTATCTTTTTAATAACAGTCACCACCTCTATAATATGAAGCTCTGCAGCTTGCAATTACAATGATTCATGGAAGTTCAACATTATCATCGTGAAACAAAGGTTCCAACATTGCAATTTGTTCGTTCCAGACATCAACTCGAACACTCCGACTGTATATTTTACCAAGTACTAAACTGATGAATATGATTTCGAATGCATACGTATAGGTTATGAAACATAACTTTAAAATTGAAAAACTACCTTCCATCAAAAAGGTTAAACGTTATAACCTGTTTTATGCCATTTTTGGTATGGAGAAGCCTAGGCTGCGCAAGATCTTCAACATGTCCAACAACATCTACCATATATAAATTAAAGGTGTCATCAGTAACTAAACAACTTACAACATGCACAAAAAAAAATAGTATACTAAGCATGCATATTTGAGACAACACAAAATGACCCCACCTAAAACATGAGTTGGTTCCTGCATATCAGTGAAATCCAAAGCTCGGTTGTAGATTGCTTCGAAATCTACCAGTTCAAATTTCTGAACAGGTATAAATGCGTCTTCTGCTTCAGCAGTCACAATATTGTTTGAGGGGAAGAGAATTTTGATGTTAGAAGAAACTGGCCTTAGACGTTGAAAAGGTACCATCGTAATGAAGTTAACTATTTCATAACAATTTCCTTCATGAATCAAGTTTTGGAGCATATTCCATTGATCAGGAAAAACAAAAGCATGAACATGGTAATTCTGTACACATATACTTGAAAGTGTTAAACTCTAAGAACGATTAAAAAATATAAAAGATTGTATAACATAGATCAGGACATAATTTGTAATTATAATTTTATACCAGAGCATCGAGGAGAATGAGATTCATGCCAATAAAAGTGTTACCATCAGCAGAAAATGAATTCCGCATTCGTGTCACACGTACACGGACTCTCCAGTTAGTCCTTTCCAAATCAAGAGATTGCAGAGTATCGATTTGAGCTGCATAAACATGGAGTTCTTTGAAAAAATTAAAAAATTGAAATAATTTGTATATAAAAGCTGTAGATTTCAATATCAGAAGTCTCATCTGAAAAAATATACAGATGAATTAGTGTAGGTACGTACCCATTTCAGCGTAAAACTGTATGTTTAGTTAGCAGGAGCAATTACAAAAAAACACATTAGTCACAGTACAACAATATATAGATGAGCTGTATGAATGTGTGATGTATAAGTTAATATCAATCAATTTTAATTAATTATCAATTATCATTTGAGTCCTGCTTCCAAATCCTTTTAATCAATTAATCCCTTAACTAACTTAATAGGTACATAAAGTTAGGAATCAATATTTCATAAACTACCTGTTGTCATATCTCAAGTTCAAGTTGCTCCAGATATTCATTGATCAAATCATACTTGTAATCTGTAAATTGATATGGTTTCTCAACGAAACTTAAGGCTTTTCTATAAACGTTGACAATAACATTTTATTATTTTGATATAGCCAAAATATCCATTGGTTTAACAGAGCAGTTCCAGCTAGCTAATATAATTGATTATAAGATTGATATGAGTCCAAATCTGTTATTGGTAACAGATTTTCAACATTGTGTGCTTTATGACATTTACTCCACATAAAATCTGAATTAATAAAATATTAATGATTTAATATGATTTTCTTTGTACCTTTTACATTTTGATTATTTCTATTGATATTGGATCTTTGATGAATCAATAAACATAATAACAGGACACTGTACCAAATATAAGTACACGATATCTTTCTCAGACTTTTCAAATGATACTAAAACTGTATACAGTTGTATGTCTCATGAGTGAATGGACCAAAACTTAATCCTTTACTGAAGGCAGATTATAAAATACTTCCTCAAAAACAACATTCTCCGTAACATTTGTACTTTCACCTGTTTCGCTTTCAATTAGTACATAAAGACCATTGGGAGAAGTTACCCTGGAGATCGCGACGTACAACTGACCATGGCAAAAAACGGATTTTGGTAAGTATAAACCTACTGTATCGAGCGATTGACCCTGACTTTTATTAACAGTCATAGCAAAGCATAGTTACAATGGAAACTGAGTTCTCTTAAAGTCAAAAGGCCAATTTGTATCAGTAAGGAGCATATCAATTCATGGAATCAGATGTTTTCTGCCAACATGAGCTCTAGTAAGAATTTGACACTCTATGCTATTTTTTTTACATCCTGTAACAACCATCCGAGTACCATTGCATAGCCCTAGAATTTGGTTCAAGTTTCTCATAAGCATCACAGCAGCTCCCACTTTTATCTTCAACTCGTGCTTAGGCAGACATTGCATATTAAGCGAGTTTAGATACTCCACAAGAAAAGATTCATCAAAATCATTTTCATCAACACATGCATCCTCAATAGAATCTTGACTAAGATACGTATGTGTAGTTCCTGGTATCTTGTCAAGAATTACTGAGTTTACGTCGTCTACAACAGCATTTGTTGGGGTCAGGATTGCTCTGGATCTTAAATATGCATGTGACGACATGTTTTGTACAAAGTCTGGATATATTTTATCGCATAAAGTCTCAATTGGCTTCTCTTCACAGCGGACAACATATTCTTCAGGCACAGTAAAAAGAACAGCAGATCGATTATCTCCTTTGATTGCATTATCTAGTTTTCCATCTCCAACCTTTAGTTGCCACTCACTGAAATTCTTTATTACATTGTTCTGTTCTGGCGTATTACCCGAATGAAGACGCATATTCTGTTTCAGGAGAAAAACTTGGCAATAATCCCATAAGTTGGATTGGTTTAGCGCAGCACCAACAACTTCTGCTCTGGAAGCCTTAGGGATGACAGGAAGGATCTGATGAAAACCTCCACCAAATACTACAGTTATGCCGCCAAATGGTCTTTTTGCTCTTGCGGGATCTAAAGAGCCCATTAAATCACGCAAACTTCGATCAACACATTCAAAAACATGACGATGTTGCATAGGTGCCTCGTCCCAAATAATCAATTCTATATGATGTAATAATTCAGCTATATCAGTACCGTGCTTGATTCCTGTAGTAGAGTATTGGTCAAGTTTTAGAGGAATATGGAAGCGGGAGTGTGCTGTTCTTCCACCTGGTAGCAAAGTGGCAGCAATTCCCGAGGATGCCACAGGTAGTACAATTTTCTTTTCAGACCGCAAACGACAACAAATTGTCTGCCACAAAAAGGTTTTTCCACACCCTCCGCTGCCGTAAACAAAGAACAGACCACCCGCTTTGTGCTCAACACTATCAATAACAGAGTGATAAACTTTTTTTTGGTCCACATTCAGTTTAGCATAATTAGCATCATGTTTATTCTTCATCTCAGCTATGTCATACGATGTTTCCTCGATAATGAGATGATTGATATCTGTACATCTAAATATATCAGGAGGGAATGGCATTGTTGAAAAATCCTTTAAACTCTTGCCAATGTCATTGAAGAGTTTCTCAATTTGTGAAAGAAAACAAATCAGTTTTTTAACTAAATTAATATTCTAACAATATAAATAATGGAGATCACAATTACATTTTTTTTACATGTCAGCTTTTATGTCGAACACAGTGATAGTTAAATATATTTTAGTTTTAAGTTATTGCAAAATATTTTTAAATATATTAGATGTCCACAATGATATTGCTATTACATTAAAGAAATTATATCTTTATTAAACAGGATGTATTCTGAAGATAAACCACATTCAAAAAACACAAACAAAACCAAGCATTTACTATTATATTTTCACACTCTCTTAATTACAAAAATAATTAAATGATACTAATGTAAGTATACAATAAAAGTAGGACTTATTACTATTATTTATTTATACTGTAGTTGGTAAACTAAAGTGTTACCTACAAGAGCATAATTTTGTATATCTGATTCAGAGAGAGTTAGGTTGTTCATTCCGGTGGCTTGCCTTCTATTATGCTCTATATCGTCCGACATACACCTCCAGTTCTCATTCCACAAAGTAAATGGATCCGATACAGAACAATAGGCCAATATGTTGACAAACATTTCACGTAATTGTGTTGGGAATGATGAGTGAGCATTTTCTCGCAATGCCTCGTGCCATTGACTATCATCTTGTAGTAGACCCATAGCTGCACATGTTTCCTTAAATGTGTCATAGACATGACCATTAACATTTCTTTGATCTTCAAATGACAAACAACCTTTCTTGCGCATTAGTAGCATGCGCAAATATAGCAAGTCTCCAGCAGTTGCATGTACCTCGGACAACCTTCCAACAACATCACCTCTCTGCCTCTCTTTCCATTTGCATTCTCTTAGAAGCCAAGTGAAATGGCTTGGGAATTCTGAATAAGTGAATTCACGGGCACTGGGTATATTATTGTTTGCTATAAACCAAGCCTCCAACTTACTCCGTTTCAAGGAAGCATGATCACAAACTTTTTGGAGAGATTCTCTGGTTTTAAAATTCACATATTTATCACCTGGCAAGTGGACTGGTAGACGGTCAACAGATGGCCAGCGTGAATGTATGTCAAATCCAAAAATTCTCCATGATGCCTTCGAAGCACATACATAACGTCCATCAAGGTAGTGCTTCACCTCGTCAAGACTTTTGCCTATACTATTTGCTTTTCCAACTGAACAACCTCCTTTTTTTTTTCTGAAGCATCATAGTTGCATTGTCGTGTCCTTTCAAGCAATACTTGAATAAGTATTTAAGAGATCTCGAGTTGTTGCATATCTCCAGATTTATATAACATTGAAATCTGACCAATAAATCTCTATTAAAAGGTACAACATACTGATTGTCCAATATCGATCCTTTTACATTAACATGTGCATCAGTCCTGCGTCTTCTATATACAAGGAATCCAGAATCGTCAAAACATGTATGGGCATTGTACCTATGGAAAACACTATAAAGATTAAAATTTGTGGAAACACGCAGACTGTAACTCTTCTTAACGTCTGTTTCAGCAATCAAATCATTGTTATTTCTATCTATTTTCAGTATGCCATGCTAGACAACTTGGAGTTGAGACTAATAAAACATGGAAGTACATTCAACCATGTACAATTGCCTTTTTTATATACAATCAATTTAAAACCAAGTTCAATTTATAAAATTAGGTAACATACAATAGGCATAGGTCTGTAGCTAAAAGTAAATTTGAGAATCTTAGATTCTTAATTGAGTTACATAGAAATTGAGGTATTTGCAAAATTTACCTTTTTGGGAAATGGCGCATACATTTTCCCTTGGACATACATGGAGAATAGGTAAAATTTTCGCCACATGGTCCGTGTATCATGTAATTCTTGACAGCTGCATATCCTACAGGATCCATATTTACGTCAGGAATCTCCACTGACACCAAAGAATCTATTTGATCAACATTCTTTGGTCTGTCATCTGGATGTAACCATATCAGCATGTGGCAATGTGGTAAACCCCTTTTCTGAAACTCAATTACGTGCATGACTGCAATAGCATAATATTAGTATGAAATGGTTACGTGACAGTCTAGTAAATTAAAAGTGTTTTGTAGGAATAAAAAAAGGTATACAACTCATTGTTTAAAAATTATATAAGTATACTGTGTATTTAACTTAAACATTATATGTGATTGAACTCACTTCCGACACATCTCCTAAAATAGTTCTTCTTCTTTATCAAATCAATAAGTTGTTCCAAAATGTCTGGTGCATCACAAACATCAACAGCAGGAAGGTGCTTCATCATTTCCTTTATTTCAGGCCACTTGGAATTACATGTCATTGTCAGGAAAAGGGTTGGGTGTCCAATGACACGACAAAGCGCTAATGAATCCTTAAAGTACTGTGACATATACCGTTTTGATCCAGTAAAGGATGCTGGTAGTATTATACACTTGCCGACATGAGAAGGATCATTGTCTCCTTTCCGTATTGCATCCCGAACAGAAGTATAGAGGTCAGACCTAATGGTGGTCTGGTTCCTAGAAACCCAATCTAGCCTATACTGTTCAATAGCGGTGAATGCATCAACCACATATTGTTGCCACAACCTTCCACCTAGATGTGGAGTGAATCCTGAAATGGTAATATTGCACAAAGGACATTAAGACCGTCAAATATGCAGAATAATATATTGAAAATGATTACATATTTTAGTAATTCCTTCTTTATTTAATCACTGTCTAGGCATAAAAAATGTACCTTCATTAAGACGAATCATTAGTTTAGAGAAATAATATTCTTACATTGACACATGTTCCCTATGCTTCCTTTCTGCATCATCGTCCTCATGCGTAGGCGGTGGTCTGCTTTGTTTATTTATCTTCTTCAATGGAATCTTTGTATGAAAACCATCATCTCCAAGTGGAAAAAGTAGTGGATACTGAAGTTGCATAAAAAAAAAATCAGTTTCCCATACTCGTTTTAGGACTTTATCATGTGTCTGAATGATTGTATCTCTAAAACCTGGTATGTCCGGATTTTGGTTGACTATCAAACCACCTACTTTGTCTGATGGTCCAATAATGTTTGGTTGACCATTTGCAGCCTCTGAAGATATCAAAACCAACCTAAATTCATCCAACTCATCATCTTTAAAACGTTCACGTGCTGTAAGAAATTGTGCTACTACTTTGTTATGTTGGTGTAGCATCCGCATGAGTGCCTCAACGATGTTCTGGTCAACATTATCCCTAGCTTCACCAATTGCATTTAATCTATTGGAGAGCTCATTTTGAGTATCATAAATGTGTAGCTGACAAAACTTAGGATTTTCGCCTTCTTGTGGAAGCATGCTTCCGATAAAATGCAAATTCTGACCCTTCAGTTTAAAATAATATGGAGCTCTCCCTCTGTTAATTGAATGGACAATTCTTCCTCCGCTGGAACACATCGCAAAAAGAGAATTATGCACCCTGATATTCTGGCAAAAATGTTGTGAATTATGTAGAAGTGATGCAAGAGGCTGTGGAACATGTTTCTCTTTGGGAAGCTCTACTTGTCCATTCTTACAGCAGAGGGAAAATGTATGCTGCTTGTTTTTGTTGGCCTTGTTATTGCGTTCCATATTCCACATTACTGCACCACAAAGAGAGCAACGTGCATCAGGTGGTCCTAAATTTAAATAACCTTCCCATGTATCGACATCTGTATCTTCTGCAAATTCCATATGACCTGCAAAATCAATTCAATAATGTAATATACGGTGCTCATCTAATGTTTTGCTCATTAGACCAATAAAATGAAAGACTGAAGACTTTTAAAAACTTAATATGGTAATACATATCGGTTTTTTAACTTACTATTGATAAAATCTTCGTCATCAGTTGGATATCCATCATGAACTTCATTAAAACTATCAAATAAATTACGTGCTTTAAAAGATGAACCCTCGTTACATTCTCCGGTATGTGTAGTATTATGGTGCCCTCTACTACATTTGTCACTTGAATTATTAAATAAATTCCTAGGCCGCATTTTCTCTGTAATAAAATCATGGGAATGGAATAAATGAGCAATGCTGATTCCATACTAAAGTTTGTTATATTAATATATGTAAAAAAAAAAGGAAACAATGATCTCACCTGTCATGATCATGTTTGATTGTACAAACGAAGACATCTGACGTGATGAATAGATTCCGGTACCTTTCACGTTAACTCATTGTTCAATTAAATTAACTAACTGAATAACTATTATGAATACATTGTCTGTATTTTTAGCAATTTTTAAAGTAGTTTACCTTGCTTCCGATGAAAAAAGGTTTCATTCAGCGTGACAACTTTATTCTGACGTTTATACTCAGGTGACTTTGTTTCGATTTGAGTAGTTATTGGACGCTTTCCTAATGCTGAATAGGTAAAAAAAACAGGTTTATATGGCACTGGTATAATATACATTGCTGTTACATTAACTATAGGAAGACCGAGTATTAAGCATGAAGTATATAACTAATTATTGATTACTGCCAAGAATGATGAATATGGCATGATGAGTATATGAGGCAATGTAACAAATTAGCAGAAATGAACCTTTATTCTTGCGAGTAGAACTATCATCAATCTCATTTCTGCCGATTATATTCACAGCCTCAAGAGGAGTTCTGTTAGACACTAAAAGATGGAGAAATATCATCATTTGGGATTAATAGTATGCACATTATTCATTAAAATTGAAAAAGTGATTTGAAAAATTACATTTGGATATGCACGACGATGGAATGCTCTGTGCAGATCCAAGCGCATGAACTGTGTTTGTAATTCCAAATAGACTGCACTGTGTTGTGATCGGCCGAATTTCATTATGTGAAACTGGCGAATTCAAATTATCTGAAAATTTCATAGTTAAACATAGAATCTTTGTAACACAAACTCATTTAAGTTTGTACATATCACAGAACATATACTATCGTTAAAAACATATGAAACTGAAAAATACAATCAAACTATGTTCCTGTGTAAGTTCATACCGATGTTTGATAAATAGTTTTCTTTATTTCTTTGGAGGATTGTATTAATACTCGATCCACGGCCTCTCTGCTTAGCTGCTGCTTTCACAGGAACATTTTGAATTTTCTCATTATTATCTTCTATTGTTGAATGAGCCTCTACTTGTCTTGGAGTCTTGAAAGTGACATCACCGTCTCCTTCAAAAAAGAATCATATCATAAAATGTTAACATACTGCAAATGTAATTCATATGGTGTATACTAAAATCCAAGTAACGATGCCTGTAACCAAAAAAAGAGAATGAAGAATAATTAAATAATATCTAGAGTAGTTACTTTGTATATTGCCATGATTTAGAGTTGAATACATTAGACAACTGAATAATACAATGTAACCAAGGAAGAACAAAGTTCATACCAATGTTTGGGGAATGGTTTTTCTTAGTTCTTTTGAGTATTGTATCAATACTCACGTCATTGGTTTTGCTGTCATATTTCGATTTTCAACACATCTATTTGCCGGCGTCTTGGTTGTCAAAACACTCTTTCTTTCACAATCTCATTGTATACAAAAAACATATTAAAACTCTTTAGCATGTACACTTCATATTAATAAATAGCTCGAAAATAGAGGAAAACCTAGGGAAGAACATAATTTTCGTTCATGATTCCAGTCCCAGTAAATCAAGTAATAAACCGCATGAAAGAAGGGGAAGCAAGTTTGTCAAATAATATTTTGCATACCATTGTTTGTCATTAGATTTTCTTTATTTCTTCTGAGAATCGTCTCAATACTCGGTCCACGGCCTCGACGCTTAGCTGTGCCTTACATTTTATAAAATAAAGGTTATATGTATCAAAATAACCAACTACACATATGTTGTATATTACACAGATTCATTTTTTCATTTTACAAAGTTGCAGATGAGACTGAACTTGGTTTACTGTTGTCCATGTCTTTAGTGATCTTTTCGCAGTCAATGCTCCTTGTTATTTGCATCTGATTACTACAGAAACATTGTGGAGATGATGCTGAAAATTTTCATGGCACCGTAAAATACATTGCAAATAGTCAAAACGGGCAATAACTTGGCAAAAATCAGGGAGAACTTGGCAATAAATTTTCATGGCACCGTAAAATACATTGCAAATAGTCCATACCATTCATTTGGTTATGACAATGAACATCGTTCCTTGTACAGTTGTTATTATTATTCCCATCTTCTTCACGCTGCAAATTCACCATCCGGTTCCGCAAATAAATATCCAGTGCAGAACCACGTTCACAGCGTTTCACAACTGGGATACAATGTACATATCTACTTTAGTATGAATGGAGAAAAACATGTAAAGAAACATAAAAATATCCATATCTTACCGATTGGTGAGTGTGGTTCAGAAGCAGGCGTATTTTGTAAAAGACATAATTTTGAATCAGACATATACGAATGTTTATCTTCGTCATCCATGCTAGACAGAACGTGATAAACAGAGATGTTAAAGCATATGTTGTCTATGAATTCAAAACTCCAAACTGATAGACTAACAAATTCATTGTATGTCTGCAACTTTTTTTTGGATTTCAATTCAATTTCGAATTACACTTTGAATAAGGAAGGTGACAGACAATATTGCCAAAAATGTATCCGACAAAGAAGTTAATATGATTAATTTCAATTGATGTTTATTTGTTAACATATAAACATAAACATTTATTAACATGGTTAAAAAATCGGTTATTTTGAGTTAAACGGGTCAAATCATGGGTAAAAAGCCGGTTATTTTAATGTAAACGGGTCAGAAGTTGGTTATTTTGATTGAAAGGAATTTACCATCATATCCTTTTCATGTAAATCTATTATATATCTAATACGACAACATGCTACTTTTGTGAATGATTTTATTCCAGCTAAAATTACGAATTTAACCCTATTATTTGCTGTTATGTATTTTTGTATATGTATCTGCGTTTAACTCTTTTCGCACATTCTAACCTTTCACCTCTCGCACATCTCAGAATCTCATCGGATGTCTCAAATATCAAAGCAGGTATCATGTTTGAAACATGGGTAGGATCATGCTGATTAAGCCTATACACATATTTCTTATTCTTTGCTTATTCAATTTCTGCCTCCTCAGGTACAATCTCTCCTCGGTCCTCATCTATTACGAAATTAAAAAGCCGTCTCCAGCTGTTTGTTAATATGTCACTTAAGATTTTACTGTGAACTTTTCATTCTCTGGTCGGGTTTATGCTAATACTTACATGAGGATTGTGTGAATTTCGGCCATTTTTATCATGATTGCGGGGGCTTTAGAATTTTAAGGTTATTAAAGGTCATTCAGAATTCATGTTAGAGGAGAGAGGCATCATATGTACTACGAATTTTTCATCGACTTTTTCATTGATAGGTGTGTTTGTGTCTCTAATGCTAGCGGTCCTGTAAATATCTGTATTGGTCGTGCTCTTTTTTCCCTTATCTGATCTAAATTACAAATATGTCACTACTAAGAGTTTGTTAACATACTTTTATGTGATTATTGTTACATGATTAATTTGTAGATTGAAAATAGCACTACACTATATTCCTTTGTAATGTTGGTACAAATACAAAATTCTTGGCCTAGAACCTGACACAGTCCTTGAGTTTGTTGTTTCCATTTACCTTTGTCACTATTTCTCTCGCAAGTTAAAGAGATTACCATTTGAAGTTACCAATTTTTTTAATAGTCTAAGAGGTTATGAGATTTGAAGTTACCAAACTGTTATCTATTATACCTATTTTACAACAACATTGGGGTTTGGTGAAATACTTTATTCCAACTCATCCTGCCACATTAGAGCCACTTTAGATAAGTCAGGTCATGTCGATTATCCTGTACATTTATATACAAAATACTGTACTATGCCTCTCCTCCAAGTTATTCCCGCTTCTGCTCTGCGCTCTCTAACTGTCCCCACCTTTTTGCACAGTTAGACACCAGCTCCCACTCATACCAGCCTAATTAACATCCTAGGAAATGATGGATCATCAGGTAATTATCTGCCACGCGAATACTCTTTTGCTACTTTTATCTACTCAATTCAAATTAGAGCTATAATTTTTTGTGCTTGTACCATTTTTAATTTGAATTAGGGCCCTCTTCGGTTGCTGGATCATGGAACAAAATCGATGATACCCCAATACCCCATCAAACATGGAACCCATTCGAGATCCCTCTCTTACAATACGATACAATATGCAACAGAGCCTATATTTATGATGCGCAAATACCCCCCAACAGTTATATATATCGTACGTATTGTGGCTTAAACATACGTTTTGTTTCACATATATTTTTATCATGTTTTATCAATATTGTTCGGTTGCTGATAATTTATAGTCGTGACTTATAACTGATTATTTATACTTCTTATTACTTTTTATAACTATTTGATTACATTGGCAGCCTGTACACTGTTGTGCTATTTAGAAACATAAAATTGTATATTTATATTAACAATTTGGTTTCTGTGTTTGTCTCAGTTTAATCGATATAGATCAGTATCATTAGAGTGAAACTGAAGGGTGCATCTGTACAATTTGTACAATTGCTATACTTATTGAGAGCTGTTTCCGAGGTTGGTTGTGTTTTCTTGACGTCCATATTTACTTCTCTACCACTAGAAACATATCCGAATTTGTATTTTAAATACTTTCTACCTTACTGTAAGTTTTAATAATAACTAAACACTTTGTTATATTTTATGTTTGCATTCTCTTACAAACCAAATCATGTTATTATTGTACAACTGGGTTGTATGAACTTTATTAACAAGTCCCAATTTTCATTAGCTTGTATCACATAAAATTAAGACCCCCCCAATAAATCCTTCAAAGATGGCATATGTACTTAAATCACT
>PHNY01291056.1:8419-18712 GCA_003724115.2 Anethum foeniculum | reverse complement strand
CTAAAATTACACCTTGAACTATAAACCTTATAATTTGTTGAGCTTGTAATTCTGAAAGAGCGATTTGTGGTTAAATACTTTAAAGATGCAACTTTTTACACTAGATGGTTGATATTCTATCGAGGCTGAAGCCTGGCATATCTTAAAACTTAAATTCATTTTCGAGTATTATTATATTAAGACTAAAGGGAATCTAAAGAGAAGTTTTATGCACTCGTACAGACTCAAATTTGTTTTAAAGTAGGGTTTTGTGTTCTTTTAGAAACTTCTTTTCTTGCAATTATATTTGATAACAAATGCACCTTGCAGGTGAGAAGCTGCTAATGACTTTTTTTTTCATTTGTGCCAGTTGGTCGTTTGTATTTTCAATTACAGATTGTGATGTGGATAAGGACTTGATTGTTTGCACAACTGAAGGGGCATAAAAGTTGATATACGGTGACACCCTTTTGATACCATCCAAAGAAAATTGTAAAACTAGCAAGTAGAGCTACCTGGTCAGCATCCAAAGTTCCATGGAGTGACTGATACTGTCAAAACATTAGTAAGATATACAGGAGCAAGGATCTTATCAAAGGTATGGGAGTATTTTAATTGTATTCAAGGTCTTAACTTTTCGTTCCTCTTTAATATTTTGTCACCATTCAAAATTATGTTATTGTATGGATAATATAAATGGTTGGTAAGCTGGTACATATTTGATAATGATTAATCAATATATAATGTCAAGGTGCTCGCTCACACTGCTGTCAACAAAAATATTATCCGTGTATTTTCTTGTCTTTACTTGATATCTTAGGTAAGTTATACTTGCATCTTTTAGGAACTTTAGGCGAGAATCATCTTCTGTTCTCCTGTAATTAGAAATAGGTTTCTTTTGAGAAATCGTTGATTTAGTTGAGAAAGTTGTTAAGCTGGCTGTCAAAATATCGGGACGGTGATCATTAACAACACTTGAAAAGGAAAGACCATCTCTTAGTCATGAGAAGGCGAATTTTAGTAAGAATATTAATCATTGCCGAACACAGGCTTATATTTCATAAAACTTGACATGTTGGTGAGCATACATAAAATTGCTAAGTTTATTAGAAAACTATCTATTCATTGAACAAGCTTAAAAGCGATTCAAAGAACTACAAGTACAAACAATTGAACCTACTCTTTTTTAAATTTGACATTTAGAATAGCCTATTATATTTGTGCAATTTTGATCTGCAGCCTTGGTAGATGACAACCTAAATAGAGCGTAACACCCACAATAGTGCCTCTATTGAACAACCAAGAGCAAAATCTTGATAATACTCCTAATGTCTTAACGGGTTTATAGAGAGCTCGGTTCCAAATTCATCACTATGTACTTTTGAAAAATGTTATTTCATTTTTAAAGTATCTTTGATGATTTTTTTGAGAAATGCCGAAAACGAGGCTGGTCATATCTGAAGAAGATGGCCATTGGTATTTCCGCAGGAGGAATAGAAAGCAGGAAAGGCAAGAGAACATATGTTATAGATTAGGTGGAAAGAGAAATCTTCTGAAAGCACAGTGTAGAGGGGAATAAAATGCGAGAGCATCTCTCCTTGCAAATTAAAGGAGATAAAAGGTAATATTTGAAGAAAAAGATGAGTTGGTATTTCTTCGATAGGAATAAAAAGCCGGAATCGCAAGAGAGAACTAAACTATATTTCGGGTGTAGAGAAAATCATCTGGAAGCAAATAAGTTGCAGGGGTAGCTCCTATTGCTAAGAAAAATTATGTTTTCACGTTTAGAGGCAGCTTAATAACATTATTGTTTTAGAAACTTTAGAATGATGAAATGATTTAAACTAGATGTCCGTGCCTTGCACGGGCTTTAGAGCTAGTTATGTATAGGAGGAATAACGCTCATTAAGAATATATTGATTCAATTTTTAATTATTTTTTTATTATTCCAAAATTATGGGATATTACATTTATTGTATGTCCAAGTCCATGCGAGAAATTATTTCGATATATAAATAAACTCGTGATTCGCATAAGTTTTTACACTAGTTTATAGTATTTTATACGCGTTTATTTGGTGCAAAGAGGTGATAAATTATAAAATATTTATTTTAAAGCATTGTGCATGAGTTTCTTGCAAGTACATGAAAAAATATGTTGTTAAACGTATCCGTTCTTAATAAAACTGCTAAGAATATATAAATTATCAGAAATCTGGATCTTGTGGATATAAGTATTTAAATAATATTAATATATGCAAATCTCGTGGCAGATATACAAAATTTCCTAATAAAATCATCAAGACTATATTGATAATTTAATTTGGAAGATCTGACAGTCGTAATTGAAAAAATAACCAAAATGAAAGAGGGATAGTTAAAATGGAGGTTGAAACAAATTATACCTTAACCAATTATTATAATATTTAGATAGATATATTGATAGATGGTGTAAATATATAAATAGAAAAATTATATCCTTATAATATAATATGCATAAGAGGGATCTTATCCAAAAATTTGGTCCCGTACTACCAATGTAATATGGACCATTAGATCTTCAATTAAATAGATGGAAGCTGTTGGATTTAAAATAAGGGAATATTCTATTTTCATAATCTAAACCGAAACTGAGTAGGTCTTCTAAATTGAATAGATTAGTAGATATCCTAAATTGAATAGATTAGTTAGTAAGTCTCCTAAATTGAATAGATTATGTATCCTAAATTGAATAAAATACATAAAATAAAAATTCGTAACTGTTTTTTCTCTTCAATTTTTCAAAAATTTTATGTAAACAATACTTTTAAAATTATCATTGAATTAAAGAATATTTCGTGAGTTTCGTGTGGGTTGTAAAATTGACCAATGTAAAATTTTGAAACTAATCTTACAAAAAAGTACGTTTAATGTATGAAGTTTTGATGAAGGCGAGAATAAATTTTTAGTGGTGTTAATTTATTATTTAATATTACATTCTCAACTAAACTATCGATGTTCACATGATTCTTTTATATAATTCGTGTTTTTACGCATTCTATAAAATATACAATGTTCCGTACAACCCGTGCATTGCACGGGCAATAAGCTAGTATTCAAAATAATACTCACAGGTCATTCCATAACATATAAGGGCCCCGGGTGAAATAAAAAAAATGAGCCCTCGATTTTTTCTTTGGTATCATATAATATATGATAACGCGCATTGAGACTATTGTAAATACGATATTATATTATATCAATGCTAACATAATTAACATTTGACAAAATACAAAAGTGAAAACTAGGCCCTTACTTGTATAAGGATTTCATTAAATATTATAATTGCATAAATATTAACCAAATCACAATAAGTAAAAAAAATCAAATAGTTAAAAAAGAAAATTATCATTCGTAAACTACATAAAACAAACTCCAAACCACTTAAAATCAAGAGAAATAGCAGTTAAATGGAATAAAACAAACTCTAAAACAAAAATACATTATCAATGCCAAGAAATTTATATTATTAAAATCTTAAAAGTAACCTACAAAATTAGAAAAATTTGTCATTTTGATGATGAAAATGAGCTAAACTTTGCAAAAATTTTAAAATAACACTTACCAACACATACAACGACAATAAGTGTAAGGATGCATGCATAATATTTTTTATTTATTATATCCTTATAATATAATATGCATAAGAGGGATCTTATCTAAATATTTGGTCATGTACTACCAATGTAATATGGACCATTAGATCTGAATTAAATAGATGGGTAGCCGTTGGATCTAAAATAAGGGAATATTCTATTTTCGTAATTTAAACCAGAACTATGTACGTCTTCTAAATTGAATAGATTAGTTAGTAGGTATCCTAAATTGAATAGATTATGTATCCAAAATTAAATAGAATACATAAAATAAAAATTCGTAACTGCTTTTTCTCTTCAATTTCTCGAAAATTTTATGTAAATAATACTTTTTAAATTATCACCGAATTAAAGAATATTTCGTGAGTTTCGCGTGGGTTGTAAAATTGTCAAAATCTGATTTCTAGAACTCAAGATATAATCTAGGATCGATTATCTCTACTAACATATTTAATATCTATTCATAATGTATTATTCAACTTTTAATGATAAATTAATATATAATATTTACATTAGAAGATTTAAATACATTATATAAATCTTAGCAAAAAAAAAAACATTCTATAAAATTTTATATTTTATTTATTAGTTTCAAATGTATTAACAAACACTTTGATTAAGAGTTTGTGGAGAATTTTGAGACTAATCTCACAAAGAAGTACGTTTAATGTATGAAGTTTTGATGGTGGCGAAAATAAATTCTTAGTCGTGTTGATTTATTATTTAATATAATGTAATCAGCTAAACTATCGATGTTCACATGATTCTTTTATATAATTCGTGTTCTTATATTTTTTTATAAAATATTACAATGTTCCATACAATCTCTACATTGCACCGGCAATAATCTAGTATATAAAATACATTTATACTGCCATAATTTTGGGCCCCTTGGGGTGTATGTTGGGGTGTATGGGACCTGGGCGGCCCGCCTCTTCGTACTCCTTCTGGGCTGGGCCTGAATACCCCATGTCATGTGATAGGTCATGTGGAGATACAATCATGATAAAGTTCAAGTATTTTATCACTCACTTTTCATAAAAGATGGTCACAAAATTTTTAAATAAAATAAGAATTTTAGTTCAAATATTTGGTTTTCAAGTGTACATAGACAAGTCGAATATTTGAATGTTTTTTTGGAAGGAAAAGTGGAATATTTGAATGAACATTTACCATGAAAGTATTCTTCAAAAACAGTTATCCGGAATATAAAACGGTGGGTAAATTACCAAACCCAAACCAGTGCTTGCATCACCAGGTTTGACCATTTCTTCAACTGTGCCCTAAACATCCCCCAAAAAACCCAAACCATCTCCTTACTGGGCTTGCCAATCCAAAACGACTAAAAATTCAAAGCCCAAAACGCCCAAGCATATAAAAAGCTGAAATAAAATCGGCAACAATTTCGAATATATAAGCTGCATAATAAAGGATTAGTACCAACATATACATACACTATCACGTTCTTACAAATTATATATTTCTCTACCTCCCCAAAATGCAAAACTTCTCCTTTACAAAATTTTCGATCTTCTCGTTACACAATCTCGTATATTTTTGAACTCTCATTTACATAGATCTATCGCTTTTTTAATCTTTTTCCGCCTTTTTATTGTACGGTACGTTTTTAATTGTGATTTAATTGTTTCTGTGATTTAATTGTTTCATTTGAATTGTTTTGATTTTGTTAATTGATTTGCAGAAATGAAGAGGTTTCGAGATGATTATGTTAATTCGCAATTCAAACGCTCTTTCGGTTCTTCTCGTGCTGAACCGTAAGCTCCTTGCCTTTGCTTTTTACTGATTGTTGATGTTTGTGTGTGTGTAATTAGGATTTTAGTGATTGTTTTTTTGTGTGTGTTTATGTGTGTGTAATTCTGTGTGTTTGTGATTTGTTTGATGTGTGGATGTGATTGTTGGAGGTTGAGATTGTGTATGTGAACATGCAATTGTTGATTTGTATTGTGTGCGTGGTTTTAGTTGTGAAATTTGTCGACTTTTTGAATTCGGATGTCGATTATTGGGGTGCTTGATGTTGATTTTGTAATTGATTCGTGTTTTAGGTTTGTTTGTATTTTTGTTGATTTTTAATGTATTTTTGGATAATTTTGACTTGATATGTAAATGAAGTAATTAATTTGTTATAAATTGAATTTAAAGTCAGCATGGTGCTACAGTGTACTGCAAATCAGGAAGTATGGAGTCGTGGGTCGTATGTGTTGTTTTGCTAATCGGATTAATTATATTACAATCCTACTGTAAAGTAAGTATATTTTTTGCTAATTTTGCCTCTCCCTTTTTGGTGGTGGTTAAGATATGCCCAACCTCATGTTGCGGGAGGAGGAAGTGCAGGTCCTGCAGCACAGAGACTTACGACCAATGATGCATTGAGTTATTTGAAAGAAGTTAAGGACATGTTTCATGATCAGAGAGAGAAATATGACACTTTTCTTGATGTAATGAAAGATTTTAAGGCTCAACGGTAAGCATGTTGCACCATGGACATGATTGTGTATCATTTTTGAGATGGTCTTTCAAAAAGCTTGTTTTTTTTTTTAAATTTTGGGCATGCTAATTTATTGCAGAATTGATACTACTGGTGTCATTGCGAGGGTGAAAGATTTGTTTAAAGGGCACAATAATCTTATTTTTGGTTTCAATACATTCTTACCTAAAGGCTATGAAATTACGGTTATTGAGGAAGGAGAGGCTCCACCAAAGAAAACTGTTGAGTTTGAAGAGGCTATAAGTTTTGTAAACAAGATAAAGGTGGAACTGGTGTTTTATGACTGCAAGTTACCAACTTTGATTTGATTTTTTGGGCTTAGCTTATTGACTCCTGTTTTTATTTTTACAGAAAAGATTTCAAAATGATGATGATCATGTGTACAAATCTTTTCTAGACATACTAAACATGTACAGAAAGGAGCATAAGGGTATTGAAGAGGTCTACCATGAGGTAAATATGTGTAAATGGTTTTGTATATATCTATTAAAGATGTACCTTCTTCTATCTCTACTGTTTATTGCTAATATATTTTAGTAATGATTCATCTAATAATGAATTGCAGGTTGCTGCACTTTTTGATGATCATCCAGATTTGCTTGACGAGTTCATAAGATTTTTACCTGATGCTTCAGCAGTCGCATCAGCACACAATGCTTCAGTAGGCAGGCAACTGTTGAATCGCTATGATGAGCGCAGTTCTGCTGTGTTAGCACAGCGGGGAACGCCAATGGATAAGGTGATTTTTTCACATTGTTATTTTTTGTTGTTTTGGTTGTTTATTTCATTACATTTTAGTGAACTAAGGATCCTTGCTATGTTTTTACAGCAACGTTTTCAGCGGGACAGAATCATTGCTCCGCACACTGAGCATTATCCAAATCTTGAACATCCCGATTTAGATGAAAAAACAATGATTAAGTTGCACAAAGAGCAGAGAAGGCGATCTGAAAAGATTAACCTTGACAGGAGGAATCGCGATCAAGATTTTAGAGACTCTGAGCAGGACATGCATCGTACACCAGAGAAAAGGAAATCTGCTAGGAAGGTGGATGGCTTTGGAGGGGATCATTTTTCGGGGCCATACGATGATACAGATGCCTTGAAAAGTGAGTTAATTGTGATCTTGTATACTGGCTATGCTTTTTATATGTCATGTTTTGTTGCCTTCCATTTTCAGGTGCAAATAGTCGGGTTTAACCTTGTTAACTAGCTATGCTTTAGATAGTGGTTATTAGTTGCACCTTCTTTCTATTTAGAAGTACATTATATGTCATGTTATTGGAAAGATATATGTCACTGTCATTATCTTATACTGGCTTATCGATATCATGAACGCTACTAAATTATTGCAACAATTTTCTCGTGTTTAACCATCGGATGCTCTTTACCATGCCAGGTATTTACAAGCAAGAGTTCAGTTTCTGTGAAAAAGTGAAGGAGAGACTACGAAGTCCAGCAGATTACCAGGCATTCTTGAAGTGTCTTCATATTTATAGCACCGATATAATAACAAGAAGTGAATTACAGGGTCTGGTAAGTATCTTCAACTGTTACTTTTGCTAACCCCTAATTTTTTCCGCAGTTTGATGAGTAACTCGAGTTGTAATAGTTATCTGCAGTTTTGTTTATATATTGCTTGGCCCATACGTGATTTTGCAAATAAGTACATGAGGATGTATTTTAATTCCAGTTCATGTTTCTCAAAACATGTGACATAGGTATTGAACTTGATGAGCAGATCATGGTACCACCTTTACTCCAATACGCTCTTTTAGGCTTCTGTCCATGGACCTTGTTTTTTAATCATATACACGAGCTTACTATGTGTCGGCAATGTTTTGCTTGTTTCGTTGCATTTGTTTGTCAAAAACAATTAAAGGCATTGGGCCATTTTTTTCGTTCCAAGTAAGAATTGTTGCCTTGAAATTTTTCACTTTCAACAAACTATACAGTAATTCAATTTGTTAAGTTAGATATGATTGTGCAACGTGCTTAACAAATAGGGAACTCTGGGATGTTAATATATGGCCATGGGTTTAGGTTCAATGTGTTTGTCACAAGTTCTTGACTTGTTGCTTCTGATTTTTGTTTTTTATTGGCTTTAAAGTATTGCAATTTCTTTTTATTGAAATTTATTGGACTTGCTATTTTTTGTTTAACCAACAATTTTTTCTTGCTGTATTGTTTATAAAGAATTTCTCTGTCTCTGTTTTGGGTTCCGTCAAACATAAATAGGCATGAAATGATATAAGCAAAAAAATTCACAATCAAACTCTGTTTTGTTAGTAATAGGTTTAATGGCTGCTAGATGCTGAAACTCATCTGTAGATTTATTAAACTTTTATAAAGCAAGTAAAAAAGTTTCTTTGTTTTGAAGTGGTTTAAAATACTCTAATTTTTCAGGTTGCAGATTTAATCGGAAAAGACACAGATCTTATGGAAGGGTTCAAGGATTTTCTGGAACTATGTGAAGGAACTGGTAATTTCTTTGAAACGAGTTGCCAAACTGTTCATTTTGTATCTGTCTACACTTTTTATTATCTTTTGTAATCCACTTTTGCAGATGGATTTCTTGCTGGTGTAATGAGCAAAAGTACGTTTTTGATTTCTGCTTGTTAATATTTTAGGGCAGCAAATTAATTTTTACTTTCATGATTGCAGCATGTAGATGAATACCAGTTTAACTGCTACATTTATTTTTTTAGTCAATGTTATGAGTATCCTGCTGAAGTCGTTAAATGATTGCAGAACATTTCTGGACTGAAGGATTTGCATCCAAAACACTGAAGGTAGAGGATAAAGAAAGGGATACTCGACGTGACATAGAATTAATTAAAGAAAGGGACAGGGTGAAGGAGAAATATTGGGGGAAATCCATACAAGAGCTGGATCTCACTAGTTGTCAACGGTGTACTCCTAGTTACAGGCTTCTTCCTGATGATGTAGGCTTATGTCAATCTTTTCTGTTTTCTTGTGGATACTACAGTTCTTGTGTTGGTTGCTTAGTAGTGCTTACACTTTCTCTTTTCAGTATCCAATACCGTTGGCAAGCCAGAAGTCAGAGCTGGGAGCGCAGGTACTGAATGATCACTGGGTATCTGTGACTTCAGGTAGTGAGGATTACTCCTTCAAGCATATGCGCAGAAACCAATACGAAGAGAGTCTGTTTAGATGTGAAGATGATAGGTACAATGTCTACCTGTATCTATTCGTTTATCTGTGAGTGTCATATTTTGATTGGTTTTGATGTTATTTGAGTTGTTGAGCTGTCAAGTTTTACAGTTTCCAACTCTTGTTGCAGCAAGGTAGAATAATTTGATACATCAAGTATGATGTGTAGTGTATAAATTTAGTTAAGATATGACAAAGTTCTACTTCGACCTTCTTACTTTCATATAAAGTTACTATGAATTTATAGTATGATCCCATCATTTGCTCCTCTTGGTTGTTGAAATTTGTAAAGTATTTTGACTCGTCAGCAAATGTTGCGGTGCTGTTTCTGCTTGGCTTCCTGGCATTTTAAACCTTTTCTGATGATTCCAGGTTTGAGCTCGATATGTTGCTGGAATCTGTGACTGCAACTGCTAAGCGCGCGGAGGAGTTGCTGAACATCATGAACAAAAATTCTCTAAATTCAGAGAGCACCATCTGTGTGGAAGACCACTTCACAGGTTTAATATTGCTTTTGTTATTCCACTCTCCGCTAAAACTACTATTAAATGCTAATGTTGTTGCTTTCCCTTTTTTTAGCCCTTAATTTTAGGTGCATTGAACGTTTATATGGTGATCATGGACTGGATGTCTTGGACATATTACGTAAAAACACATCCCTTTCTTTGCCTGTTATATTAATACGCCTGAAGCAGAAACAAGAGGAGTGGTCGAAGTGTCGGTTAGATTTCAATAAAGTTTGGGCTGAAATCTATGCTAAGAATCATTACAAGTCGCTTGATCACCGTAGTTTCTATTTCAAGCAGCAAGATTCAAAGAATTTGAGCACAAAATGTAAGTAAAAAATTTCCTTGGTATTCTTTGTTGGTTGTTGATTGGTAATTTCCTTTTTGTGAATTAGCTTAAACAAATAATGGTCGGGTGCATTGGCAACTACAGTTACCAAATTTTGACCTACTTATGATATGACTTTTAGCCTGTTATTGATGTTGCTGAAAAA
>PHNY01291040.1:629-10663 GCA_003724115.2 Anethum foeniculum | reverse complement strand
GTAAAAATATATTATATAATAATATATAAATAACATAAAAATACTTATACTAATATATGTTCAATTAGGCTCACGAGCCTCATGAACCGAGTAATTTGAAATCGAGCTCGGCTCGATGAACAATTTGAGTATTTGAGTATTATTATTATCATTATTATTTAAATATTTTATTAGCCGACCTCGAGCAGCTCACGAACCATTTGGCTTAATTACACCATTCATCAATAGTAGCACTAAACAAGTATGCAAGGAAAACATTACTAACGTACACGCAATTGCCGAAAGCTTGCTCAGTTCTGACAACGCATATTCGGATACCCTGTACTAACCACATGGCTATCTAGATGGGAAATTAAGCACATTCGTACCAAGCGTTGGTATGGGAAGGCATGGGTGGAGAGGGTGCTAAAAAATACGTGGATGTGAAGTGTAATCGATATACACATATCTATGTCGGTGTAGGTGTACATGTATCCTCGAGAAGTGTGAAACTATCGCTTACATATACCTTTGATTAGTTCAATAAAGAGAGTCATCAGTGTTATTGGCACAAATTTTTTTACTTTGGATTAAAACACACATGTATAACAAACGGTGTTGGTGAGTATATAGGAATATTTTGAAAAATAGAATATCGAGCCTCTTATAAGGATAATGGACATTTAATGATTCTGTGTTAAATATAATAAATATAATTTTTTTTATATTTTTAAAAATAATCATTCGGTGCGTAGCACGAGTAAAATGCTAGTTATTATAATATAAGAGTTGTATTGACATTAGGTGTGCAATCAAATTAACATATAATAAATTTAAAATAATTTTAAAAATTTTAAAAATTTGGGTTGAGTTAGATTATAAAAATTTAAAATCAGTTATAATTGTATAAACGTGTTATGAAAATCAATTTATAATGTATAGTAAAATAATTATGATTGATTTTATATTAAAAGATTTGTTGTTTAATAAATGTAAAATTATGAAAATTAACTTAAAAATATATATAATTGTATATTTTGATTGATTTCAAATTAAAATAGTGATTCTAATTTATAATGTATGGTAGAATAATTGTGATTGACTTTATATAAAAAGAGTTGTTGGTTAATAAATGTAAAATTATGAAAATTAATTTAAAATATATAATTGTATATTGTGATTGATTTAAAATTAAAATAATAATTTTTGAATAAATATTTTTGATTATATATATATATATATATATATTTGTTATATGAATATTTTAAATAAAATATATAATTATATATTGTGATTGATTTTAAATTAAAATAGTAACTTTTAGTTAATATTTTTTGATTTTAAAAATATGTATTATATGGATATGTTAAGTAAAATCATTAGTATATACAAATTAAAATTGTTAAATAACCATGATAGTAAAGTAGGATGAGAATGTTAAATAAGGAAAACTCTTGATATAATATAATATGATTGGTCTAAATTTTAGGAATGCGCTCTGATTGGTGTTAACTGCATGCTAACTGCATACCGGGTAGACTCTGGTATTATAATAAAGGATTAACATTCCAACAATACAAATATATTTGGTAAAAGATTATCTAAATGTCATTGTACAAAAGTTTTCTAATAAAGCACCTCAAATTCACAATATTTAAAAAAATTAATTAACAAGTCAACCATAGGGATGTAAATTGTATACGGTAAAAATAAACAAATATGCAAATTTTCAAATTGTTTGGATCTCTCACGTATTTTTTGTCATTTTTTACTTCTGAATTTTTCTACGAGAGTTCATTAATAACAACCCTTCGGCCATTCAAATTACAATTAAATTTGAACGGGAGGGAATATTGCTTAGATCTTATTCTATTGTAGATGATCAGGACTAAGAAGAATAAGATTAGAGTTAATGAGAAAATCATCTAATCACAAGGTGTTATTCAAGATAATGGTTATCTTAATCAGTCTATGGAGGCTCTTATGTGTGATAATAATTGTGCAACCTTGAATAGAGTTCATTGAGGCTCAAGTATACCAAGTACATGAATATAGCCCCGTTTGGCAAAAACTACTTTCCACTTATAAGTTACTTATTTTTTTTCAAAATTTCATTTTTTTAAATTTTTTTTTAAATATAAATATGTATTATAAGAATTGAAAATCAAATCTTATTTTTAAAATAAAAAATAAGTTACTTATTTTCAGAAAAAGTACATATTCAGAAATAAGTAACTTATTTTCAGAAATAAGATTTTCCAAACGGGCCCTATGATACAGCGAAGGTACCATACAACAGATCATCTCCAATAAAACCAAAAGCAAGGTTGGTACCCATAGTTCCAACATCTTTCTGAACTTATGTCATCTTTCTGAACAGCCTATGTAACTAAAAATTCTCAACAGAAAACAGATCAGTTCCCGCGTTTAGGATCCAACATGTAAATATAACTAATTTTAAAGATTTAAAATAATAACTGTGAACAATAGGGTTTTACAAAGAAAGTTTATGCTTTGAAAATATATAATCTCAAAGAGTAAGATTTTGTTGTTCAATATGTATGGACAGGAAATAGCAACAAATTAAGTTGATCCTGTTGTCTGCTTTCTTCCAAGTATAACTTGGTAGATTCAAAGAAAACTTGCAAAGACGAATAACTTTTAGTAATAAATGCCGAAAAGTGCCCTCTCCCCTAAAAAATGTTTAAATGATGCAATAAGTTATCAAGAAGGATAATATTAAATACCTGAGGCAATGTTGTGACCAGTGTGGCTCTTGGAGATCCACCAAGTAGCTTCTAAGAGCACAAGGTATACTTAACTCTTTATATCCCCGTGGTAGCTTCACATACCTCAAGTTGTAGAATGGAGAAGGAAAACTTGCAAGAAGGTCGGAAATCGCAGAAAGTGCCTACAAAATGATCAAACTAGATTAACAAAAATACAAAACATCATTTAACTGTAATTTGGATATGCATTTCAAAAATGCACCTAAAAAATAATAACAAGCCAGTTGCTCTTTGCTCAAGGACTTTCTAAGTATCTGCAGGGAAGCTATATCACTCGAGAAGCTAAAGATAAGTGACATAACTACTTTCTCTTATGTAAAATCACGAATCGCAAGAATTGTCCGCTGGATAAATTTGTAGGGAGCGGTGACTAAAACTTGGTTGGTATTTTTAATGATAAACTGTTAAAACCGCAATCAAGATACCTTAACAATGCAAATAAATATTTGTTTATGACCAAAGCAAGAGTGTAATTATCCCAGGAAAGTTCAAAAGTAAAACTCCTTGCTGTTGAAGATGGATATAGGCTTCTAAAAACTTATATATGGAATAGTGATCTAAGAACTTTATAAATTAAAAAATTTGTATTTGGAGGTTCTGATTATGATTAATTTACCTACGAACATTTGCTGAGAAACTAAATTTACCAAGGCCATAAGTAACATAATCAACTAAGCAAGTACTGACACTATCTTCGATCTGAGAAACAAATAAAGGCATTTATATTATCAAATAAATATTATACATAAAGTTACCTGAATGCTCTCCATGTCAAAACTAAGATTCTTGGCATTACCGAGTCCCGAAAGCATGCTTGTAAATCTTGGAAAGTATTTTTTCCTATAATTGAGGTCCAGGTTCTCAAACGAACCACGTAACTTTACATCTATTCAACTCAGAAACTCCAAACGTGATAGAAAAGATACCAGTGGAACTAAAATTGCAGAGATTTGGTGCCAAAACCACAATATTATGGGGAAGACTACTTTTAATCCTGATATTCAGGTTCATCAACCGAGGACAAGATATGAAATGATCTCGTTGCACAGCCGAATCTTTTAAAGACAGTGTGAGATTTCGTAGATTAATAAGTGCAGATAATATGTCACTCACATTCTCAGGAAGAATCACATTGTGCATATCTAGACTTGGTAAAGCCGGGAAGTCCCAAATCGTTTGGGGCAATGTACATTCAGACAGACAAAGAGTTGTTAGATTGGGCAAACTGAAAGAAAACGATGAAAGCGATAAATCCCAACGGACGAGATGCAAATCTGTCAACAAAGGCAAGCAGGCCAAACATGAATCCGGTAACTTGCAATATTCATCCATAGCTGGACACCTCAATCAAGAGTAGTCAAAACAGGTAAATTCCAAGAACCCGATTCATCGAATTTCTTATCCAATGTGAGTTTCTTTAACGTGTTAGAACTTAAACCAGATAAATTAAAAGGCTCAGTATCGCAAAATATATCAAGATTCAAGAATTCGACATTGTGTACTCAACCAACAAAACAACCAAGAATTCTCAAGGGCTCAGGAATCAGACCTTCCAGAAAATGTAATCTGAAATCTTAATTGAACATGTCAACATCTAATTATTTTTAAATATGTGCTAACAAAACAAACTTAATATCTGATTTTGAATATTAGAACCACTGCAGTATGTCGTGAAGCCTCCAGTTCTAAAAGGTCACAAACTACACCCATAAAAATATATCTTATGATGCTTCAGCCTTTTAATTAGTCACTATTAATATATGAAATCAAGGATAGATCCACTCATACTTGTACGTTCAGGAAAAAAGATATAGATATTATTTATAGAGCATATGTTTTACCTTAGCAACTGGTGCCATCTTCGCAGCAATATGAATAACATGCAGTCCAAGACTACAGATCAACAAAACAAAGAGTTAAATGTCGCTAGCTTGATATTAGTCCTAGAAATGTTGTAATAGTTTCACGCTTACGAATGCGTCCATCCTTCTTCCATATCATTTCTCTTAAAAAGCTTGCATTGTGGGATTCAATTCTTTTTCCAAAATACCAAGCATCAACCATAAGCAACATATGACTCCATAATTTTTGAGGAATATCATTAGCAAGCTCAGCCAATTTGCTTATCTTGCTTTCTTCTCTCAAAATATAAAGTGTCCTGAAATTCATTCAAGCACATACAGTGACGAAGCCAGAAATCTTGGTAACTGGGGGCACAATATATATGATCTCCTATATAATAGTATTTGGGAATTATTATCCGGGGTACAAACCACAAACTTTCAAAAAAAAAAAAAAAATTAAATAGGTTATACAGCTGCAGTGGGGGCCCGGGCACCCACTGGACCCCACACTGCCTCCGTCCCTGAGCACATACATTTATCGTTTATTCAGTGCTGGTATAAATACGGGAGCATGAATGCACAAAAAATAGACCACAAAAATATTTTCTTACACCACAAAAGCTAGAAACTACTTTCTTAGAATGAAAAGAAATAAATCGCAGATAGCTTTAAACTACTTTCTTACACCAGGTAGATATTTCAGCACTGATGTGTTTTCTTAGTAACCTAAACAGTGGGAAGATTTGCTGGAGGTGGCTCTACGATCTGTAACACTCGAACACCATTTTCAAGCTCGAAAGCCATACCTAAACCCCATGTAAGATGTGTGTCAATGTGACAGTGGAACAACCACACTCCTGCAAAATTTTTAAAGCCAAGTCAGATAATATAGAGAAATAATGAAAACTATACTAATCAGATAGAACGCAAGCTACAAAATTATGTAATTTAAGTTCAAATAATTACCAGGATTTCCCGACACAAACATAATAACATCTCACCCACCAATAGTAACATCTATAGTATTTTCCCTGTGGTGGATCATCTATAGGTTCTGTTTCAAGTTTCCAGGTGGACATAAAACTCTTTGTAGTTCACTTTTATGTTGCAAACTTGAAATTTCTTGTACCAGTTTCCGACAATTAGATATAGTTTCTTAACATTCTTCCAAAAAAGACCTTTCCTTTTAAACATCCTCCTCTAAGCTAGGAATTCTGGAACTCATGGTTCTCAACTCACTTTCAACAACTTCAAGCCGTGACACTGCTACTTGTTTAGATTGGCACCGTGAAGTTCTGCCTCAAATGCTTGTCTTGCTTCATTTGTTGTAGATAATTGAGTCTGCAACTACACCAACTTTGTATCTGCTACTTCTAAATGACTTCATACCGTCCCAATCTCATCTTGGTGCTTAGCTGATCTTATTCGTGCCTTTAGTAATTAAATATACTTGTAACAGTAAACTATAATAATTAAAAGGAAAGAAGATACTTACACCAATAGGTAACCACAACTAATGACATCATCTAGGAGGTAAACCAGATAAAATTTGAAGAATAGCATCATCATCTTCAACAGGGTGCCCAATAGAGTGAAGAGAATCAACCGTCGATTTTAGAAAGTTCAAATATTCTGACATGGATTGTGTTACTTTGCTAGCCTGATTGAAGGAAAGTTTTAATTGCATATACTTGGCGTTGACATGGTCATGGAATAATTGTTGAATTGCAGCCCAAGTTTGTTTGAGCAGTGCCTATTTGTCCAGGTTGAAGAATATGTCATAAAATATCATGAGATATGGTAGCATGAATCCAAGAGAGAATGACACAATCAACTTGCTGACAGAGCGTGTGTATTCGGTATTTGTTTGAGGGGCAGATTCAGGTGTATCAGAAGCAATAGTTGGTTTTGGGCAGGTAGAATTTTCAGCAATATGGTCATAGACTTTTTGACATCGAAGAATATTCTCAAAGAGGGTTTTCCAAAGAAGAAAATTAGTCAAATCAAGTATGATTGAAATATGATTTTTGATGTTGCTTACTGTAAAAACAAATGGAGTATTAGAAGGTACAGATGGAGTATTAGAAGGTATATGAGAGGACATAGAGAGTGCAGCAGAGGAGTTGGAAGGAGTAGAAGAAGAGGAAGAAGTCATGATATTGTAAAGAAGCGGCTGAGAGAAAAATAGAAGTAGGGTATTATGGCTCTGATACCATAAAGAGGGAATTGACTCTCATGTTCTTGTATGTACAACTACGTGAAGCAAACATATTTAAATACATAAGAGCCTATCTCTTATTACAGTGGTCACTCACTAAAAGCACCCTGAAACCATGGACAAATTTCTTAATTAAAACAGTGCCGGGGAAACTGAGAAAATAAAGATTATAAGTATAGAAAGTTATCCAGATAGGTCACTTTGTACACACACAATTTTAGATTCCGCAAGTAATTATAATTTTACAAGAAATACAACTTCAACGCACAACATTGACACATGCACATTTGTAGAACAGAATCAGATGAAAGTATGGCATACAAAATTATAATATAATTTCCAAAAGCTCAAAACTGAAGTTTCTAGTTACATGGCAGGCTCCACATAATTTAGCTGTCTCAATTGAAGGAAAACAACGAGAAAAGAAAGAGGTAGATATCAATGATAAACAAAATCAATTATGAAAAACAGGAATGGTAACAAAGATGCACCATTTGTAACAGAACTACAATAACAATAGAAGCATATAAATTTCTACGATCAAACAAGGTCTCTTCGGCTCTTTTCATTGACTGTCCTGCATCATAAATGGTCTGAGAATTACAAGTTTCTTCAGCATGAAGAGCCTATATACAATTTAGAGCTTGAAACATCTTTCATGAATTAAAAATAAATAAACCAGGTTGTAGTAAAATTGAACAAACTAGATTGAATAAACGGGGCATTCCATATTGTCTTTCTGCAAATATATCACTTCATACTCATAAATCATAATCATCCATAAGGCCGTAGGCCCGTAGCTATCTGACAGAAGGAAAACACAGTTACATACATAGTGTATTAGTGTCAAAAACCAATGTTACTTTCCTAACGATCAAATTCACAAGCATGCCAGTTGACTTGCCTGAATCCAGTGATTGAAACCAAGCTTTCATTATACATTAAAAATCGACTGTCTTGAAGTGAAACTGGGAATTTTCTGGCCTCTTTCTTGTCAGAATTATACAAAAGCCAGGTGTAATCTTCTTCAGTATGTATCAGGAAATCGCCACTGTTGAAATAGCCAAAAACGAAGCCAACTGGACGACCAACATCAATACAGAGCATTAGAGACCATGATGCCTCGACTCCACTATCACATAGGCATGCCTCATCATCCAACTTCCACAAATTAAACACATTAGTCAAATCGTATTCCTTAGAGGCGGTGACAGCAATACAATCCTCAAACTCCACAATGCGAACAGGCCAGGAGCATTTAGGTAACTTTATACGACAAGTAAAAACTTCCTTATTCAAATCAAAAGCCAACATACCATACGTTCCCACGCAACACAAAAAACCATTAACACAAACATCAAAATCGTCGTAAGACGGAAGATCTCCCGGATCAGGCTCTACCCTTCGCCAAACATTAGTATTCGCAGAATAGACCTCAGCAGTCCAAGGCTTGCCAAGACTAGTTAGCAACGCAACAACCTTATAATCATTACCTACGGGATCAAAACCAAAGCCTATAGAAACCATGCTAACTTTATCGAAACATATATTATGCGGGGGGATTAGCTTAGCCTGTTTGGTCGCAGGATTCCAAAGAAAGGTATAAGGATCATTCAGTGTTGTTCTAAAATCCGGAAAGTAGTAAAAACAAACAATGCCATTACAACAACCAGCAGTCTTAAAAAAGCGACGCCTAAAGGAGAAGTCACCTAGTGAGACATCAACTTCGCAAGAATCCAGATGAAACAGAGACATTGAAGTTCCTGTTGAGTCGAGGAGGAGAATTTGATTAGCTCTTTGTGTTTTGTTGAGGTGGGATTTGATAAACTCGGGGCTTGAAATTAGTGATAACCAGGGTTTGGACACTGATTTGCAACGGAGTAATGGTTTAACCGGAAGTCTAACTAAAATCTCAGTAATGAGATCTTGTGTTAACATATCAAACAAAGGAGTACAATCGGAACACATTGTCATGGGGGTTAGGGTTTACAGAATAGTAGATTTGAGACTAGAGAGAGAGCCAGAGAGGAGATTTGGCTGTTAGTTTCTCGCTGTACCAGCGAGATTTAAAACCAAGACCAGCTTAAGCAATCTTTTTATACTTTTTTGAAGTAATTATTAACTTTATGTTTTTATTTATATTTATATAAATACGTATATCTTAATTTTTGTGTATTTATACTATCAATATCTTTATTTATTATTTTATATATATAAAGAAAACCCTCAAAAGAGTTTCGAATTGTTCGAATCATATTTATCTTTTTTACTTCCTTTTTTCATGTCCTAAGGTAATAACTATAAAATATAAGTGCCCAAAAATATGTTAATAAATTCAAATACAAATCAAATTTCTAATTTAAAAAAACTTCTTTAAATCTTATTTTTTAATAAAATATAATTGAAACCTTTTATAAATTGAATTTTTAAAATATCAAAACTTTCTTTTTAGGTCCTATTTTTTAGAAAACAAAATCGAAGCTTTTTTTAAAAAAAAAATGGATAAGAGATTTTTGAAATCAAAATTCTTTTTTGACAATCTATCTATCTATTCTATATATAATAGGAGAACAGGGATATTTCAAGGGGCATTTTGAGCCAATAAACCCCCTGTGAATATCCCACTCATCTCTTATACAAGGAAAAAATATGAGAAATTAATGTTGTCGTAGTGGGTCGAACCACTAACCTCCTCAACAAAATTCGCATTTATAACCGGCTAAGCTACGCCATCATTTGGTTTGGATTTAAAATTCCTGTTAGATAAATCAGGTATCTCCTTTTATCCCATCTTTATTATTGTTTTACCTTTTGAGTAAAAATAATGATAATTTATATTTATTATTTATAAAATTTTATTCTTGATTCAAAATATTGTGCATAAATATGATACATCTGACGTTATAGAATTTTAATATTAAACTTTGATTACACGTGATGTATATTCGTCTTTCTTTCAATTAAATAATTCTTGAAATATATAGATATAACTATTAGATTTAATTTAAAATTATATATTTGGTTGTTAGTAGAATTATATACTAATACTATAAAAAGTATTTCAATAGTATAAGTCAAATATAAATAGGTGCTTTAGATTAAAAGAATTCTTAATGTAAAAGTTAATTTAAATCAGATATAAATAGATATTTTAGATTGAATATAATTCTTAATGTAAAAATTCGAGACTCTCCCTAATATATA
>PHNY01291035.1:661-12885 GCA_003724115.2 Anethum foeniculum | reverse complement strand
TGTATAATTGAGGGGTCACAGTATGCAGTATTTTATTTGTGATTCAAGAATTAAGTATGGATAATGGAATTAAGGAGCGTAACGACCCGGATCCCCGACCCCGGATCTGGGGGTGTTACAGTAATGAGCCTATCATACCTCGATAGCTTGTGATGTCAACTTTCTTACCAGTTTGTCCTGATCAAGCTTAGTGGCAGTAGGCATGGGAGTTTTAGCTGGAGTTGAACCTTCCAAATGATACTTCTTAACAAGATCTCTGATGTACTTCGATTGCCAAATGAATATACCATCTTTCCTTTGATTCACTTGCAACGATCATCATTAGTAGAACCATATATAATATCGGGAACATAGACTTGAACTAATATCATATCAGACTTATGCATTTTATGAAAAAGAGTTTTATCTATGACACCTCTAGTGAAACCAGTTTCAAGTAAGAATTCTAATTGAGTGTCATACCATGTCCTCGGAGCTTGCTTGAGTTCATAGAGTGCTTTGAATTGAAGATACACAAAGTCCACCAGATTAGGTTCTTCAAAACCTGGATGTACGTACACTTCTTCTTCATACGTACACTTCTTCTTCTAGCTCTCCATTTAGGAATGCACTCTTCACATCCATCTGATAAACTTTGAAGTTTGAATGTGCAGCAAATGCCGGAAACATCTCGATGGTCTCAAGTCTAGCTATTGGTGCGTACGTTTCATCATAATCTATTCCTTCTTCCTGAGAATAACCTTAAACACCCAGTCTGGCCTTGTTTCTCGTTACAATGCCATCTTCATCAAATTTGTTCTTGAATACCTGTTTAGTGCCAATAACATATTTGCCTTTAGGTCTGGGTACCAGCTTTCATACTTTCTGCATGTCAAACTGATTGAGTTCTTCTTGCATGGCAATACCCCAATCTGGATCTCCAAGTGCCTCATCCAGTTTCTTAGGCTCCATTTCTGAAAGAAACCCTTAAAAGTGACATCATTTTGTGTGGCCCTTCTAGTTTTCACTCTTGTGTCTGGATAACCAATGATTAACTCAAAAGGATGGTCTCTGTTCCAAACCCTTTGTCTAGGCAGATATGATCTTGATTTTTTCCCCTTTTTCAGCTTGATATTGAGTGTGAATAGTAGATCCTTCTCCTGCTGTAGAAGCATTTTACTTCTCCATCATAGGTAGAACTCAAGTCAACCACGAACAGATTACCTTTTCTCACTCCTTGTAAAGCAAGCTTCTCATCTTTCCTGTTTGAGATGAAACACCTTTTTCTTTCTGAAATCAACATTGTAAGCTTTATCACAAAATTAACTGATACTAAGAAGATTCTTCTTTAATCCTTCCAAAAGAGAGATGTTTTCAATGATGACATTCCCGATTTCTAAACTGCCATATTCCGTAGTAAATCCTTTGTTGTCATCTCCAAAGGTAACTATAGGCCGACTTTCTCAACCACATTTGGGAGCAGGGACTTTTTTCCTGTCATGTGTCTCGAACATCCACTGTCTAGAATCTACATGATCTTCTGTTTTAGTACCTTCCCTTGCAATCACAAATTGATTAAGAAGACTTTGGTACCCAAACATGTTTGGGCCCTAAAGGTTTAGGGGTTGCAACAGAATCAACATTCCAATCAACATTAACATGCTTAACTTTCACGTCAACTATTTCATTCTCAGTGTTAGTCTTGACTGGGGTGTCATCTGACTTTGAGACAGGTGTATCCTTCCTAGGTTTAGGAGGTACTACAGTCTTCTCCTTTACGTGCTCACTACTTATGCTTGTCTTAGTGTCAGTGCAAGTGCTAGCATTTGTATGATATGATTTAAAAAATTTAGATATGCTGAGAGAAGCACATGGCATACATCCTTTTACGCCACAGGGCTCATGAAAACTAAGCATGTTAGGAATGGTAGGCATACTAGAAGATGCAACAGTTTCTACTTTAATCTTAGTCCATGCATGTGTAAGATGTCTAGCAGAATTACAGTTATTATACAATTTTCTAGATGCAAATAGGGAAGATGCAAAATCATTCTTTTTTTTTAACACCTACTTTCCTATTCCTGTTTTTCTTCGCTTTAACCTTAACACTTTGTTTAGACTTAGGGTTTTCAATTTTATCTAGACTTCTTAAGTTATTCAGGTCCTTTGTTTTCCACCTTGTTACCTTGTTCAGTTTTAGATTTAACATTTTTAACTGAAACTTTAGGTGTTTTAGGGGGTTCCTCTACTACCTTCTCTTTTAAGTCCTCAACAAACAATTCTTCCTTGATTAGCAAACTTTGTTCATATAAGGGTTCAGAAACAGGTTTGACAAAAATAGGAGACGCGACATCCCTGACAACATGTGGCACAGTTTCTTTAACAGACACAGGGGTCTCAGAAATACCAACATGTCTCTTACCAACCTTCTTAGAGTAATGAAAACCTATACCAACATGTCTCTATGATCTTCTTAGTAGTCCTAGCAGAAGTATGAAAAGCTTTAAACTTTAATTCTAACTCAGCAACCTGATTTCTAAGAATGGTTTCTATTTTAGTGTTGCACTTGACCTTGTTTTCTAAGTATTCATTCTTTTGTTTAAGATCTTCTACTGGAACCACAAACAAGCTTAATTCTTCATTTTTAGATTTTAGATTAGTGATCTTTTGAACTAACTTTGCATTTTCAAGTTCATATGCTAGCATGCTTGTATGAATATTAAATAGGTCTACCCTCATATCTTCAACAGTAGTTTTATACTCATCACTTGACATGTGTTGGAAGAAAGGATTTCATTCAAACTATCGCAAGACAATGATATAAGAGGAGAATCTTTGATTCTTAATCACACACACATTTGGAGAAGAATAAATCTTACTCCTACATTTGGAGAAGAGAATAATTCTTACTCATCGGAGAAGAACATATAATTCCTACTCATTGGAGAAGATCAGATAAATCTTACTCAATTTTCAAATAACATATTACATGACTTTATGTAGGGCTTTATATAAAGATCTAGACACTAACTTAAATGTTAGACTCCAAGAGATTCACTATAACATTTTATAGATGGTTTTAGATAATACATGAACATAGAAAATATAAATGCATGTATCTTTAATTTTCTCACATATATCTAGATGAATTTAGAGACATCTAATGCATTTACAAATAGTTAAAATTATAATTTCAACACCCTCCCTTAATTTTAACTATTCCAAGAGTAGTTTCAAATTTTATGAAAAAATTTCTGCAGGGAGGCATGTCTTCTTTCTTCAAAAGACTTTTTTCTCACATGCTTCCTTTGTTGCTAGAATTTTATTGTCCCACACAATTTCTCGTATACGAACTTTATTTTCCACACGAGCTTTGCTTGTAATAGAGTTCACTGTTATATGCCCCACAGGCTTTCCCCAAGCATCACAAAACTTTCTCTTTCTTCATGAAAATAATGCACAAGTCTTCTTTGAAGACAATTAGAACCTTTGGTTCTCTTTGCACCAATATTCTTGTCACATAAATTTTGTTTTCCACTTAGCTTTGCTCGTCATAGAATTCAATTCTATATGTCACACGGGCTTTGCCTGGACATCACAAAATCTTAGTCAAGTTCTCCTTTGGAGTAACAAGACTCTACACAAATCTCAATCTTAGTCAAGTTCTCTTTTGGAGGAACAAGACTACACAAATCTCCTTTAATACAATAATGCAACTAAAATCTCTGGCTCTTGATACCACTTTGTTGGAAGAAAGGATATCACTCAAAAACTCACACAAGACAATGATATACGAGAAGAATCTTTGATTCTTAATCACACACACATTTGGAGAAGAATAAATCTTACTCATACATTTGGAGAATAGAATAATTCTTACTCATAGGGGAAGAACAAATAATTCTTACTCATTGGAGAAGAGCACATAAATCTTACTCAATTTTCAAATAACATATTACATGACTTTATGTAGGGCTCTATAGAAAGATCTAGACACTAACTTAAATGTAAGACTCCAAGAGATTCACTAGAACATTTTATAGATGGTTTTAGATAATACATGAACATAGAAAATATAAATGCATGTATCTTTAATTTTGTCACATATATCTAGATGAATTTAGAGACATCTAATGCATTTACCAATAGTTAAAATTATAATTTCAACAACATGTCAATCATGGTTAGAATTGGAATCTAAAATGATTGAGCTGATTCCTCTGAAGAATCTGCCATGAGTGCAAGGTTTTCATACTCTTCATCTTCATCAGAGTCAGTGTCATCCCAGCTTTTTCCTTCAGCTATTTAAGCTTTTCCCTTTTGCTTGGCAACCAAGGCATTCAGCTTCTGTTTCAGCTTCTCATTTTGTCTCCTTAGATCTTCATAAGTTTCCTGCTTTTCATACCATTCCTTTCTTCCAATTGCTTGCTTAGGCTTCTTGTAGTAAGTTGCAAAATGCCCTAGTTCATTGTAGTTGTAGCATCTTGTCTTGCTCCGGTCAACTCAGTTTGACTTGTAGCCTCCTCTTGAGCTGTTCCCTGATGAATAGATTCCTTTTTTATATCTTGCCACTGAACTCTTGGTTTTGTAGTTGGGATACTCCCTGAAGCGGACATGCTTGAATCTAGAAGCCATAGAAGCCATTGACTCATCAGCTAATTCTTCAAGTTCCTCTTGAGTATAGAATTCACTTTTTAAGGATCAATCACAACTTCAGCTATCACCAGTTCCTTTCCAGCTTTGGGGGATGCACCCTTTGGTTCAGAAGTTTCAGGCTCAAGGGGAAGCAAAGCAGTGGTTTTTGCAAGTGATGTGTTCTTGGTGTCTACCGAACCTGAACCATAGATAATGGCTCTTTGTTCTTGTTCTAGCTCGTATGTTTTCAGTTTTCCATAAATGACATCCAAGGGCATGGTAAAAAAATCAAGCCTCTCCCTGATTGATGTGTCCTTTTGCTCGAGGTAGTGTGGTAGAGTCAACATGAACTTCCTGTTTGTCTCACGAAGTGGATAAGTCTTTCCCTGTAATATCAACTTGCTCAATAACTTAGTATATCTTTCAAAAACAGAAGATAATTTTTCTTCGGGCTGTGACTTGAACGTTTCATATTGAGACGTCAGAATATCCAACATATTCTCATTCACTTCAGCAGTTCCTTCCATTTGTAGTTCAATGGTGTCCCACATCTCCTTTACACTATTACTACTCATAATCTGATGACTTATGTCCGTATTGGTGGATTCTAGTATAATGAGTTGTAATCTCATATCCAATATGACTAGATCATTATCAGTCTCTGTATATCTTGAGGGATCCTTATGAGTAGTAGTTCTTGAGATGCGCACTCCAACAGGTGTTGTTGATTCATGAACTATATCCATTGGTACGTACGGACCATTCTCTAATATTCCCATGTATAGTGAATTTGACGCTTTTATGAACAGGATCATTTTTCTCTTCCGCAGATTATAATTTTCTCTGTCAAAGGGTGAAACCTTTATACTACCGGTCTTCTGGGTACTCATCTTTGTTGGCCAAATAAAATTATTTAAGAATCAAAAATTTCGAGGATTGAAAATTTTGAAAATTAAAAAAATTTTAACAAATTTTTCAATAACTTGTTTGCTTGGTCTAAATTACCAGGATATTGATTTGTATGTCAATCAACAAGCTTTGATACCAATTGTTAGGTCCCAAATTGTAAGGGGGGTGGAATACTATACTCACAAATAATTCGATTACAAACAAGTTCTTCGTTTAGTTATGGAATCGAATCAAACACAAACAAGTTCGAGGAATATATCGTTGTAATAATATAAACCTCGAGTTTTCTACATTGTAATCAATGATGATTAGCTACAATAAATATGACAGCATAACAATACAATTAGAAGCTTTTGAAATGAATATAGCCTTCAATGAAGCTCTCGTAAAATGTAGTTGGCAGCTGAGGAAGTCGAATATGAATGAAATGAATTCATTCTACTGGTTTTAGTGTAGGTTTCCATTCCTTTGTACACCTGGAAAAACCTTAGCCATATATAGAAATGCTTCACAATGACAAATAGCCAAGTCCTTGGAGGCGACTGGAATCAAGAGGCGACAAGGACACCTTATTGATTCCAAGAGGCGACATGAATCAAGCCATGGAAGCTAGGAGGCGACTAAGATCTTCCCTCCAACTCCAAGAAGTGACATAGCTCTTGAATTTTGCCCAGAAGGCGATATGGACTTCACCTTGAAGCCAAGAGGAGACAAGGGACCATCCTTGAAGCCAAGAGGCGACAAGGGCTTCAAGGCGACAAGGATTCCCTTAAAGCTTCTTTGACTTAAATTTCCATCTCTATTTCTATTAAACCTTATTCTAAGTCATTGCTTCTATAGCTTCATGTCTTCAACTTGTTACTTTTGATGGATCAATATTTTCTTTCTTGAAGTGTTGACACCTTGTACACTGGTCTGGTTCACAGATGAATAACATAGAAAATTAAACATTGATCTCTTTATAGTCCTTAAGTTGATTTTCCCTTCAGCTTCATTGAATCCACTCGAATCCTGTAATCTATAATACTTCAACTCAATCCATTTCTTTGTAAGTTTGAGTCTTTCGACACATTATTCTTCATAGAGGCATGAACATATAATGAACTTCTTTCCATTATTCTTCAACAGACTTCAAGCTTCAATTCCACATTTTGATTCTTTGTATTTATCCTGTAGTTAGTTCTTTGGATTCCTGTGCTTCATATTTAATTTTATGTTCCTGATTCTTAACTTATGTTGAGTTATGATCCTTCTATTACATATTACATTACATTTATGCTTTACATGGGTGGTCGTCCTTTACTGAAATAAAAAGGGGAAACGGGAAAGATACTGGTTCTGACCTTTATGCCAGGTAGAGATTATTATCTTGTTTGCATCTATATTTAAGTTCAAAATATCTTTGAGATGAATCTGGTAATTTGATTATTGTCTGTTATGGTGCTGATTTGTCAAAGCATTGTATGATTTACTTGATGGATCTTCAGATAATGCGAAACTTGAGGACGATTGTAGAGCCAATATGCTCTTTGGACAAACTGATATATAAACTAGTCAAGCAGGTAACCGTCTATTATGTCCCAAAGTTTCTATACTTTTTTATTTTTGTCCTGTAATGTATAAGGAATTTGCACATGTCCTTCTTCACGAAGAGAACATATATAGATTCGAATGTGTAGGTCTTCTGTGATGTTTTGTTCTATTGTATAGTCTGATAGTTTTATCTATGCATCTCAAAAAATAGCAACTATATACTTGTGTAGATTTCACTGGTTGGCTTAAAGTTAGATTTTTTTCACCTTTAATTTCTCTACAGACATTTGTGCCATCCCAGTTGCTTATACAGTTGATGGATGATGGATATGAAAAGCCTGAAGTGGCGTGCTTATAAATTGAAGAGGAATTAAATAGGATTAAACTGTTTTCCAGATAAGAGAATTACTTATAAAAAACTGAAATTAGTAAGTTACAATAATTTCCCGAACATAGTAAAACAGGATATATGAAGTAGATTACAATCCCACTTATTAAAAATGATCTTGTTTTTGCATTTTCCGAACTAAATGGATGGATACCTACATATACGAGAAAAGAAGTGCTTTCTTAAATACTAGTTTGCTGCTATACAAATTTATTCCCATAAAGAACATTAATTTCAATAAAAATGCAAAAGATAATCTTCAATCCTATCTTAAATACTCCATGTGAGTAAGCTCTAGAAAAATTTACTGCAAGTCAGTAAATATCTAAAAGAAATTCTTTCCCTATTCTGTTCTTAGTTCTTTTTCTCATTCTTGTTGATGTCCTCCTTTCCATTGCCTTTCTCCACATGTAAAATGTGTTTTCCTTTGTAAGGTCACTTTGGTCTTCAAAATTGAATTTGTGTTGGAATACATAATGCTACGGCAAATAACATGTCATACTTAATTTCCCTATTCTATTCTCTTATTATTTGGTTGTCTTATTAGTTCACATTAAATATGCCTTCTACAATCATATGAAGTTTCAATGGTTAGTGGTTCACATGCTTATCAGATGCTCTTTATTTTCTACTATTATCTCATTTAATATTTTCTTTTCTTTTCTTTTCAATTCCCATTTCTTATTAGTTCATTGTTTACTCAGGGTAGTAGAGGATTTTGATCAGAAAATATACTTAAGCTGGGATGACAGAAAGCGAGAGATGTATTTTGAGAAAGAGAGGTAGACTTCTTCCGGAATGCAATTTTATGCTGTATGCTGGTGTTTTAGTTCCTGTGCCGATACCCGGTGAAATAGAGATTGTCCACCAAGCCGTTGGCTGTCAGCTGGCATGGCCTCGAGATTTGATCATCTTCCCAAATGTGACAGTATGTTACTTACATCACAAAGTCAATATTTTTTTACATGTTCTTTGTTGGTTATAAATAAATATTTTTTTACATGTTCATTTTTAATTATTTACAGAAAAAGAAAAATGATGTGGTCGCAAAGCCAAAGACTGAGATGCAGAAACTTACAGCCATGTACAATAAAAAGAAGCTAAACAAGAATGTGCCGGTAGAATACAAGCTTCTGTATAAGCATGCAACAGTGTTCATGAAAGCCACTGGGGAATCGATACCGATTCCGTGTGATCCGAGTCTGTTTGGAGTTGAGAAGACAATTTACATATTGCATGAAAATTTAACTGCTTTGTTAGAGTTTGATATAGTTGGACAAGCTGCAATATCTGCCTATATGGTGTAAGTACTTTTGTTTTTCTTTCATTTTATTCTTATTTTTTAGGATTTACTATGATGAACAATGTAATGTAAATCTGTCCTGGTAGGTACTTGCAAATTGTGATTGACAACGAGCAAAAGAACGATGATGTGGTTCTATATGGCTTTTTCGATCCAGGAGCCACGTTTACACTGAACAATGAATTTCAGCGTTATGTTGTTAATCGGCTGAGAGAGGGTAATAGTTATCGCATATACTTCATGCCCCATAATCATAAGTAAGTATTTTTAATTAATTGGTTTTATGCTAATTAATATATTTAGGTAAGTTTTAATTAAAATTTCTGGCTTGTGTATTTTTTAATTAATATAGTTACCACTGGATTTTGGCTATAATATGGGATGGTGACGTCTACCTTCTCAATCATTTGCCTCATCCAACACATTTTAATGAGTTGGAAAAATCTTTATCAGAGTAATATATTTCTATTCCGCATATATTGTATAATTTCATGTTTATTTATTAATTAATTTCCCTTTTGAAATTATGTGGACTGTCATTCCTCTAATGTATGGCGCTCAGATCTTACCACACACAAACTGGAAGGGGCAACAAAGCTCCAAAAATAAAGCATCTTGCAGTAAGTATAATTTGCATTTACTTTGTCTTTTAATTTATATATTTATATTGTTCTGGAGGTCACTTTTATTTTTATTGGAACAGGGATCTCCGAAGCAACCAGGAGGGACTGAGTGTGGTTACGTTATCATGCGTTACAAGAAAGAGATAATATCTGATAAGGAACTCGCGTTTACTACTAAGGTATGCTTAGCTTAGTAATTTGTGATTTATCTTATGTTCTATGAATGCAACCAGGAGGGACTGAATGTGGTTACTGAGTTGTTATATATATTTAATTTTTGTATGCACGATAATTGTGTCATTTTACCTTGTTGTCGTGCAAATGGCACTGTTTTTCTGTTATCTTTTAGTGGGCACCCAAGACTCGGAAATCTTACACCAGGGAGGAGTTAGATGAAGTTCGGTTGGAAGCTATTGGTTTTATCAACGACAAAATATAGTAATTTTGTTATCTATGGCAGCAGGGGGAGTTTCTTAATTAAACTAGTTTCACGTACATTAACTGTATTTTGGTGGTACTCAGTACTTGTCATTGCTAGTAATTATTTTTGTGACAGTTTGTTATTTGGTTAACATGGGCAATGGTAGAGTACTGAATTTGACAGTTTGGTTAATTGGTAGGAGTTGGCTAGCTCGATGTAGCTTTTGATGTTTATGGTAACTTTTGGTTAATTGGTAGGAGTTGGCCGCTAACTATCTCTTAACAGTTTATTGAAGTTGATGAATGTAAATAGGATGGAGTACGTACTCGTTGTTTATGGATTTTGATTTCAATTAGAAGTTGTAGCATTATAAAATTTGGCTGTTGTAGTTTTGTTACCTAGTTGAGATTGATTTTTTGGTATTTTATGGTTCATATTTGAATACAAAAGGCAGGCTTGCAATCTATAAAAACTAACTTCATAATCGACTTGAAACTGATGTTAAAAGGCATTTTAAACATTACAAATCCAGTGTAAACTGATGTTAAAACAGGTTTTATACATCAATATAAATTAGATAATCGATGTTAAATGACTACAACTTACATCACAAAAACCTACAAAACCGATGTGTATAAAGGATATTACATCGTCTTATAAAAATAAACAATATAAAGTACAACATATAACATTATTCTAAGTCAAAAGACTGATGTTAAACTAAAAGAAAGACAACAATTTTAGTACAATAACCGGTGTCAAAACACAATTCTAACAACAGTTGAATATCAGAACCGATGTTAATGTCTCTTTCAGAGAACTTTAAGACATCGGCTAGATACCATAAACCGATGTCCTAGAGAACAGTTTACATTGCAACTATTTAAGAACCGATGTCAATGTAACTTTAAGACATCAGTCTAAATAAACAACGGATGTCTTAATTAGTATTTCACATCAGTCCTACAAACATACCGATGTCAATGTAACTTTAAGACATCAGTCTAAATAAACAACCGATGTCTTAATTAGTATTTCACATCAGTCCTACAAACATACCGATGTTAATGTCTATATGTTACATCGTTTTTTTACTAAAATTGCTTTACTGGGCTATTTATACCCTTATACGTTATGAGTTTTTCTCGTTGTAGACATGATATTGTTCCAATATTCAGCTATAAATACTGCAATAATAGTAAAAATTAGTGAATAAAACATCAGAATTAATCCATAAAGCGATGTGTAGTACTGCAATAGACATCGGCTAAAAACCGATGTCAAAGATAGGTGACATTTAACATCACACGCAAAGACATCGGTTAGAAATTTTTTAGACATCGGCTTTTAGCCGATGTCTAATGCAGTATTTTTAGTAGTGATGGAATGATCTAGGAATTGTATATCAATATGATCCTTAGTGAAACTTGAAAGTGGTCTATATTCCTGTTTGGAGCTAGAAACTTTAAAACATAGTCGTGTTGCTCACCTCGATCTTCATATTAGCATAGGGTTGAACTATTGGCCAACGCGAGTTTGAAGTAGACACTTAATTAATTGTACATGTGTACGACTTTTATTTAATTTATATTGCAATACACGAAAGAATAATTATAAATTGTCTTTTATTCCAATGAACTTGAACTAAACTTGATGAATGTTGTTGTTGGGTTGCATTCTGCTCTTTATTTGTTGCCTATTAGCACAAGTAATCCCCACATATCAAAGGAGAAACTTGATTGATGAAATGATATTGACTGAATAAATTGAGTCTCTTCCTGGGTTGCCATCCACAATTTCTGGGTAGTGGATTATCTGCTGTTAATAAGTGGGATTGAAATTAGTAAGTAACAATAATTTACCGAACATAGTAAAAGAACTTTATTTTTAATCGGATGTATAAAGTAGATTATCATTCTATTGAATTTTATAATAGACAGTTGAAAGAAGTTGTCTCTGCCTTTATCGTATTAATAGGCTCAACATAGTAAAACAATATAATGGTATAGGTATGAATCTGAAGGAAAACAAGTCTGACCTCCCCATATTGTTGCCAGTGCTAGTCGCACCACTAATAGCCTTGCTCCCTTTGGTTAGGTAAATTATTTTCTCACTTGGATGATTATTTATCATAAAATTTGGCTAATAACAACTGTCCATTCAATCACAGTTGAGTATCCAATATTTATTCTTTAGTCGTAATCAGAGTTATAGAAGATGTAGTGAGCATGTTTCAAATGTTTCCTGTGCCTTTCAGACACACTAAAAGATGTTGACGGACCTTTAGCCAAAGACTAAAGAGGTGGAAAAGCTCCTACATTTGCTGCCATCCTGCAAACTGTTCAAACATGTTTAATGGGGTCATTCGTAATAATACATTGTACAGTTTATTGCATTGTTATAAATTTAAATAGAGGCCTTGTTATATAAGTC
>PHNY01291015.1:6247-28260 GCA_003724115.2 Anethum foeniculum | reverse complement strand
GTTTAATATAAGTTATATTCAACTTGAACTTTGTTTCAATTTTTATTCCGCAATTAAATTCGAGAAAACGGTATAGTTTGTATTCAACCCCCCTTCTACAAACATATTGGGACCTAACATGTACCATTGACACTCATATGTTCGAGAAATTCACACATTTGTCACGACCTTCTATCTCATGGTACTTACCATAATACACTAAGAGGTCATTTGTTAAATATGAACCACTTTTTATGTATGGTTAATATTTCTGGATGAATCAAATTTTGAACTATTAATAAACGTAGGAGAGTGCCATTTGTATGATTACAGAATATTAGAACTAACATATTTTATAGTATTAAATTATTTAATTATTATTGCATACAATAAATTGATAGCAAATATCGTTTTAAAATGTCATGTATAATAATATTAATGTTACATTAAAAGTTGAAAATAATAAAAACAATGTCTCACGTTATATTTAAAAAGTAAACAAAGTTGTAAAAGTACAACTAAATAAATTCAACAATTATAATATCTTAATAGCAGCAGAAAAATTGAATTTTAGAAATTAGTAACTTTAAATAATAATAACCTAACAAAAAGATATACACAACCGGTATAAAAAAGATAATTGTATGAAAGTTGTGGACTTATGGACATGATCCACGCGTTCAGCTAAAATTTTATATCGTAGTCATCTAGTTAATTTTAAGATTCGTCCAAAAATTAATATTTTAAACAAACAGCCTGGATCCTTTATTTCCATCGTTTAGTTCAGTATGATACCATTCACTTGTTACTAAATGAGGCCTAGTAAGTGATTAAAAAATGTAGAGAATGCACTAATCTTAATGTGAATATCACGTTTAAGAAGGTACAGAGGATGTGAAAAAAAAGTGAATTATGGAAGTAATTGTTGATGCCAATTCGGAAATGAATGATGAGGAAAATGCTTTTAAAGACTATGATAGAATTCTTAAATGAATTTAAACGATGATTAATCACTAGCTGCATGCAAAGATTATGTTTTTTGGTGAATTTACTATGATGCTCTTATTGGCGGTGGAGGCTAGATCCGAGAATTTCTTGCACGACAGGACACGGAAATTTAGTGTTTGTATTTGTCCTTTTAGTACACGACACGATAGTAAACGAATACGACAGCACACGACCGAGATTTAGTGTCCGTTTTGTGTTTACTCTTCGGGTATACCACACGAGATACACGAAATAAATATATTTATAGTTAAATATATATATATATATATATATATAATAATAATTTATATTTATATAATATTGCATGTAAATATGATTTAAATATATACATTCTATATATTTCGTAAAACTTTTATGTAAAAATCTTATATCTTTATTTAGTTATATTTATATTTATATTCAATTTTACATGAAATATGATACGAAAATGACACGACAAGACACGAAGGTACACGAACACAAAAGTAAACGAACCCTAAATGGGTCGATTTTGTGTTTGACATTTGAGTACACAAAACACGAAAATCCAAAACTACATGACACAAACGAATTGTCAAGTCTAGCGGAGGCACATTGTGCCCTCTAGGTACACATGCCCCTATGATTTCTAAATAAATTATTATTTATGTGGAACTCACATATAAAACATTATAAATTTATAATCTTAGAGGAAGTCCAATAGATTAGTTATTCAAGTTCTTAAATTTAAACTTATAGAATGAAAATAAGATTTGTGCTCCAATAATCATTAGTGCTTAAATCACTAAGATCACTCATTTACTACTTATTTTTAAGTAGTAGCCGCCTTAAAAAAGGATCCCTTCACCAATATTTTACAATAAGTTAGAGGTACCACTCTCTATTTCTCTCCTTTTATATTGTATTTTCATTAATAAGATTCACTTTTAATAATAAAATATTAAATAAGAAATAAGTACAAGGAGTATTTTTGATGACAACCTTATTCATGTGTTCAATTACTAAGTACTTATTTTTATATTATATTTAAGAATTAAGTTAGTACATTGTTCCTTAAAAAAAAGTTAGTACACTGTTCTAACTTGCCCTTAACCATGATTGTCCCCTAATCTCCAAGTCTGATAGCATTTTTTTTTCATAAAAGCCGAAAGAAAGAATCACCCCTCAAAATTACAGTTAATTTTTTTTAAAGTGGCTCTGAGTATTGTTGCTCAGCTCTTCTTGTTCGAACGGAATTAGTCGATAAAACATTTTGTACTGTTTAGTCGAATAATCGGTGACTAATTGGAATGATTAATTGAAATATTAATTAGATATACTTAAAGCATATAATAATATTTATTTATTAAGCTTAATATATTAGTTTTAGAAATATATACAACGATTAATTAGATAATTGAATCGGTAGAGCATTTTATAAAGACTAATCAAATAATTAAACGGCAATATCGATAAGTTTTAGAATATATGTAAAAAATAGTAATAATTTACGTAAATAAGTGTGTTTGACTAGCTAGTCCTGGGGGCAACCGAGCCCGTAGCTGAGCGATGCGGCAACCCACGATATGAACAAACCGAAGATGTGGTTTTTATTTCATTTTGCTCATCTCCTCTCTCTCTCTCTCTCTCTCTCTCTCTCTCTCTCTCTCTCTCTCTCTCTAATAATACACATAAACAGCTAGCAAGATTGTATATCATAACATTTTACCCGTGCTACGCATCGAAAGTAAAATTTCAAAAAATTTAAAATAATTACAAAAATATATAATAAAAAAATAAATCATTTCCTTACATTTTTTTTCAAAATTTTTTATGACATTTTATGTTATTTTTACGAAAAGTTCAATATAGCTCTCACTATCGAACATGGAAAATAATTAAAAATATATTATTAACAGGGAAACAAAGCAAGTATGCATTTTTGCTCCTATAAATGTAAAAAAAAGAAAGTTATCAATTCTTTGTAAATGATGAATGACAATGTTATATTGCTAATTGTACCCTTTATGCTGCTGAACAGTTTGTTGTCTTTGGAGACTGCTGAATGGTCATGCTATGTTGCTAGAGATACCAAAAAAGGTTGAGATCGAAAATTTGGTCCTACCAAATTCGTCAAAGCCTGGTCAAGCACGGCTCCGTCGAAGCCCAGGATTAGGGCCTTGAACGGACCCTATTTTTTAGCTAAAGCCTGGCCCGACCCAAAAAAGCCCAGGCTTTAGCCTGGCCCGAATAAAAGCCCGATTTGGCCTCGATAAAATTCTAATTTTATTATATATTTATACGTATTTACACTTAACACAAATAAAAAATTGCGTTTGATATTATAGGTTAGAATAATATTACAAATACTTGTAAAGACAAAGGCCAAATGGTTATGTTTGTCATATATTTCTTACATTTTTGAATGCAACAGCGAAAACAAAAGTTTTAGTCAAATCATAAAGTATTTTATAGAGATTACATGTCCCATTAGTGATATTTCCTTCTTCGTGTATGTTCTGGTGAATGCCAATAAAGTAAATTAGAAAATTTATTATTCAAAAAGTTAAAAAATGAAATTGACCTTATATTCTCGGGCACGCATTGACAATCATTGTGACAATCAGTAACTATAACATTAAATTCACTCACATATAAGATCCACTAATTATTATGTAGATCAATAAAATATAAGAAATGGTTAAAAAAAACATCTATAGATGGAGTAAGCAATTGTATAGTTTTATTCTCTTAGGCTATCTACAGTATTAACATTAAGACAACTTAAAATATATTTTTAAAGTTTTTTGTGATGATGACATCTTTTGGGTTAAAATTGAATTCTTTAACTTCTGTGTCCATAACAACTCATCAATATGATTGCTTTCTTGTTGTATCCAAAATATTTCTATTTTTTCGAGCATCTTAAGATATGTTTCAAATTCATGCATTTGATATTATGTTAATTTGTTTTAAAAACTTATGATATTTCTTTTAAATTCATGTATTTAAGATATATAATAATTTTTTAAAATAATTTTCAAAATCCAAATTTATAAAATAACTTCTATATAATAATTCTTTTTTTTTCATTCCCAAGGATATTACTGTATAGAGATTTTACTATACATCAATTTAACGATAGAGGGTGAAAGGTTAGAAGTGAAGAGAAGTACAAAACATAAAATAATATAAAATTTATAAACCTTAAAATTAAAAAAATTAATATACCTATGAGATGAATATTTTATGTACACGTATATCATATCAAATTTACATACATTTTGTTATTCATGACGAACCTTTGAATATTAGGTTGGTAAAGTAGTAGTGAATACAACATTAACTCCATTATCAATTAAATTAATGATGGACAAAGATTATTTATTGATGTATCAAAAAAACAAATTTATTGAATACATTGATTTGTGTGTTTTCTCAAGATTCAACTTTTATGGGTTTATAAAAATTCTGCTACAAAGGAATTGAGAAAGTAATCTTATATGAGTCTTGAATCCTCTAAAAAGGTTATATGAGGAAAACTATAACGTACTTTTAAATGTATGTACAATGATACAATAGATATATTAGTTATCAAGCAGTTAAGTCATAAATGATAAAATTGGCAACCCAACACTGTAAAAAATAGTATTCATCTACAGGCACACCTTATAATGTGGACAAAGCGGTATAATATAGGAAGGATTGATGTCGGTAGTTCAGTTTAGTCACATAATTATTGGAGCTGGCTACTAAATATTCGTATAGGAAGTAATTATGTAGAATTCAGACTGAGGATGATGAAAACCTAAGTCATTTTTCTATTATTTTTCGTTAGAATCATTTTTTAAATTCTATTACACCATTAAAACAAAAAACATACTATTCCTATATATATAATCTAAATACAAAGATAATCTATGCAAGTATAGTATGCCATATAATAAAGAAATAAAAAGTGGTGCCGAAAATGAAATTTATATACTTAAGGCAAGTGTAGAATTGATGTAGGCACTTAGTTCATCGGAATTGGCTAGGTCTAATGAAGAAGGGGAGAGCGGCTTAGATTTGCTATAATGATTAAATTGGTATAGTAATTATATTACTGAGTTTCTTCTGGATTATAATGAGAATTTCATATTTCAACTATTTTTATTTAACGCAAAATATTTATTAGTTAATTTTCAAAATAAAAATTATTAGTTATTATATATATTTAGTAATTATATATAAAAAAATCAGTTGTTATTGATTTAACTTCGGTTGAGTTTAATATTGGTTAAAAAGTATAATCTAAATTAAAATAAAGAAACATGTTAGATATAATTTAATTGGTCTAAAACTTAGTACGATTTTTATTGGTGCTAAAATATTTCATAATTTTCTGATTGGTTAACTAATATGTGATAGACTCCAGTATAATATTTAAGAATATTCAAAAAAAAATCATAACTAAAAAATATATGTACATATATTGTGAGAGGGTTGTGGTGCCATTTGAAGTCTTGCCGATTGTTGTTACTGCTGCATAGGTTGGTGGTTCTTGTTCGTGGATGATCGCTCGTGCTCATCGTGTTCAATTATCGGTGGATGCTGCTTCGTGGCACTGAATAAAAAATAGAATAATATTGTAAAGCCGATGTAGGGGTAACACCATCTTAGTATGAATTTAGCCTAGTTAGCCTTAATATTTGGTTGTCTTCTAGGAGATTTTGGCGGCTTGTTCCTGCCTGGCTAGTTGCGTTTAATCCTATTAACCATTGTAATCCTCTCCAAAATAAAATAAAATACTATATACGATTTATTAGTAATAAAATTAAGAAAAAAATTGTTTGGTAAACTAATATGTGGTAGATCCAGGTATTATATTAAGGAATATTAAAAAAGAATTCATAACTAAAAGATATGTAAACTATGTCTTATATATACATTTATAGTAAATATTATTTACGGTTTATTAGTAATAAAATTAAATTTTTTTAGATTAATTAATTAATATGTGGTAAACTCGGGTATTATATTAGACTATCAAAGGATATTAAAAAAATTTATAATATTTATAAACATATGTAATCTACTCATTTAAACATTTATAGCTAACATTTATTACGGTTTATTCATAATAAAATTAAAATCGTGTAAATATATGAATTTATTAAGTTAAGAGATTTTATATTTGAATTTAATTGAACCGCAAATAGTAAAATGGAATAAGTAAGGCAAACAATAAAATATTTATATATGACTAATTGATTTAGAATTTAGAGCTGAATTCTGATTGCTTCTAAAGTAATATTTATTTTTTGATTGATAAGTTATTCACCAAATAATGATAATACTCTTTTTGGGTATATTTAATATTTTGAAATAATAAAATATATATTATATGTTGGCTTATATACATTTATAATTACATATTATTTAGAAATAATGAATATATTTCTTCGAGCTTTAAGAAAAAACTTGAGATTTTTGAAGTTGCGGATATTTTCTAATTAAATTATTTAACATCTGAGCAAATCTGAATTTTTCATATTTTGGGTAGTTAAATTATACTCCATCCGTCCCACCCAATTCTTTACATTGGGGGATGGAGGCTGGACACGCATTTTAATGCTCCTATAAAGTATAGTTCCCTAAATTATTTTAATTTTTTTTCCTTCTAAATAAAAATACAATGTTTGAATTTTTATTCAGAAAAAAAATTTGAAAAATAAATTATGAAACTATACTTTATAATAGCCTTAAAATGCGTGCCGAACATGAGAAAAAAATTGTAAAGAAATGGGTGGGACAAAGGTAGTATTAGAAGTGAATTTTGATTGCTACTAAAGTAAATTTTATTTTTTGATTGGTAATTTATTAACCAAATAATGATAATACACTTTTGACGTATATTTAATATCTTAAAAAATAAAAATATATATTATATACATTTATAAATACATATCATTTATAAATCATGAATATATTTTTTTGAGGCCTTAAAAATATTAAGTTTTCGAAATTATGGTTATTTTTTAAGTTATTTAAAGTTTAGGCAAATTTGAATTTTTCAGAATTTGGGTTAAGTTTATAAAAATTAATATAAAATATATAAAGTATATTGTAATTGATTTTGAGATATGATAGTGATTTTTTAGTAAATATTTTATGATTTTAAAAATATGTATTGTATAAATATGATAACTAAAATCATTATTAAATACAAATTAGAATTGTTATCTAATTATGGTTAATAAAGTTGTATGAGAATATTAAATAAGGAATTTTTTTTTGATATAATAGGATTAGTCTAAAATTTAGGATTGCGATATAATTAATTATAAAATAATTCATAATAATTTTTTGATTGGTTAATATTAACTGCACATAACTCACGTATTATAATAAAAAATATAAATAAAATATAAGTAATTTACGTAAATAAGTGTGTTTGACTTGCTAGTCCCAGGGGCAACCGAGGCCTTCGCTGAGCGACGCGGCAACCCACAATATACCCAAACCCAAGATGTGGTTTTTATTTCATTTTGTTCATCTCGTCTCTCTCTCTCTAATCATATAATCATAGAGATACCTGATACATATCATATATCATATACACATAAACAGCTAGTAAGATCGTTCTCATTTTCTACTTAGAAATTCAATACATTTCTTTAAATCTCTCTCTCTCTCTCTCTCTCTCTCTCTCTCTCTCTCAGATTCAACTTGTTTCTTCTCATCTCAATTTCAAATCGAATTTCCATTTAGATTCGTTCGTTCCTGAATTCAACTACAACACTTGTCAACGAATATCTTCATGCTTTTCTTGCTCATTCATTATTTTTGTTAAATTAATTAGCTGTGATTGTTGATTTATGTTTGATTGTGTATGAAACAGAAAAGCTAATAAGAAAAATGTTAATTATGTTATGGTTGAAGCGATTTACCATTTATTTCTGTATAGTATCATCTATATAACTAGTACTTGTATAAGTTGATCTGCAAATTTATATACAAGAAAATGTCACTGGAGGAAAATGAACAACAGTTGATGAGCGAGCCAACCTCTCCTGTTTCTACTCAACATGATTGCGTTATGCACAAATTTCGGCTTTATGAAACTCAATCGGTGATCATTTCTCAATCCCCTCTCTTTTTTGCAATATTATGTCGCCTTGTTTACTATTATGACTTTGTTTTTAGTTTGCTTAAGCATTATCATATCACAACTACCTCATTACCATTATAAATGTTTTTCTGTGCCACCTCTTATGCTGTGACTGTCTCTCTTATATGTAACTACTTTCTTTTTAAACTTTTTCGGACACAAATAGGATGTATCTATTTTTGTATTTCATAGGATTCAAGGGTTGTTGAGTACTGGTAATTTCTATCAACATCTTTTGTTTGCACGTATGTTGCAAATGGAACATTTTTGTTGAACCATGGTTAACACGTCACGTAGTTCCTATTGACGGCTAGTAGACTAGATGACTAGTCGACTAGGCCTCCGAATGGACATCCATTAGTCAACATATCCAACATCTAATTATTAGGGTATGAGCATTCATGTTATGTTGTTAGGAAGTAAGTCAAATTCTAGTAAAACTTAAAAAACAATGTACTAAATTTCAGCAAGGTTCACCATGTGAATATTCATAAAAACGAGATTAAGTTTGCCCTAGATTGAGAATGGTTAGCGTTGAGGAATCTTATAGAATTAATGATGTTAAATTGATGTAAGCAAGAGATATAAGTTAGCTTGGCATCGGATGAGAGGAACGGAAACATCAACGAAGTGAAGATTCAACTTGGTAACTTATGCTGAACCTTTACTGTTATATATTACTATAAAACCAGACTACCGTAAATAACACCTAACTGTAGCTTTATAAATAGTTTGCACATACTAAAGAGGGAAATCAAACCGGGCAGATCATGTTGTTTATAAACGTTAGAAGTCTATACATTATTTATCTAAAGTTGTTGATCATAAAGTTCTGAGGTTGACTATTGCCATCGTCATTGCAAATTGAGGCTAATCTAGTCTGGATTTTCGTACTCATATAGTCTAGTAAATCCCCCTCTCACTGATTCCTTATAAATTATTTATTATCAATACTGGTTATTTATCAAGTATGTAGTCTAGATTCTAGAGTTTTTTGTCAAATAAGGTTGGTTTAAAGTTCGAAATTATAGTGATTAGTGATAATATTTGAATCTTGTCTCTATGCTAATTTGGATGCTTAAATAAGGTAATATGCTTTAAACCAGTAGCAAAAATTGCTTAAGTTTGTAAATATGAATTTATAACATTTTCCATATCTTTCAGCATTGGAATATGATACTTTTGTCCCTGTATATATTTTTTATTCCGGATCTTCAAATACATTATGTGATAATTGGTCACTTATTTACCTTTATCATTAAACATGAAGAAGTCTTTTTAATTGAGCATATGTTGCGATTAGTATCTTGTGTTCCTGAGCATCACTATCATCATTTCTTCATGTACTGTCTGTTTAGTAACTTTTTCTCCTGCTCTATTCTTGGTTGGAGAGAATCTAAAAGAGTCAATGATAGATTGCTCATCAATAACATTTTTATTATGTTTTATTCACATTTATATCCAGGAACCAGGGATATGTAGTTTGTGTCATTTAATGGAGTCCTTGTGTTGCACGTCTTATTTAATTACTTTCTAATGTTTTAATGCAGAACTTTTATATGGTTGGAAGGAACAAAAGTAGAACATACTGGAGAGTGTTAAAGATTGACAGGATGGAGCCTTTGGAGCTCAATGTTTGTGAGGATCCTACATCATACACAGAGAGGGAATGCTCTGATCTATTGCGAAGAATACACGAGGGTAACATGTCCACAGGAGGGCTTAAATTTGTCACCACCTGTTATGGTGTCATTGGTACGTCTCATTGTCTCATTAATTGTGATGTGTCATTTCTGTCTGAAATTAACTTATGATATAAGTTGTTGCGGTTTGCTTCTTGTTAGGATTCGTTAAGTTTTTTGGACCATACTACATGCTGCTTATCACAAAAAGAAGGGAGATTGGTTCTATCTGTGGTCATCCCATATATGCTTTATCTAAGAGTGAGATAATTCCTCTTCCAAATCCTGCAGTTTGTTCTGACATAGTGAATTCAAGGAATGAAAACAGGTATTTTCATCCTATTATTCTGCAGATTTCTTTATTACCTTTGAAAATGCCAGCAATGGTTACTCTTTAGAAGCTTTGTTTTACAAAGATGTTCATTTCTGATTGTTGGGACTCTAAACCGTGGTTCGTTGTAAATACCTAAATTTTGAGTGTTATCAATATTGCAAGCATCTGCATTAAGGGATAATGGGAAGTATATATTCAAATTTGTGGTTCCCCTGGAACCCTTATGTGTAGTTACAACACTGGTTATGTAATTTCGATTAGTTTAGACTTGGTTTTTTCTTTAATTTATTTCATTTATTAATCTTTCCCAATCATTTAGAGAACTACAATATGTTTATATAGACGAGAATGTTCTACCTCATGCTTGAATCATTAATGTTTATATCCCATGCTAAACCTTTTCTGTTATGAAGATACATACATTTAGTTCTATATTTGATTGATACTTACTATGGTTGCTATAACATATGCAGCATGAGAACTTTCCAAATTATGTTTGGCATGCAAACATAGAAATTGACTTTGCTTGTATAACTGCTTGACATATATGGCTAGTATATATATGAATGGAGAAAGTGCTCTGTAGCTTCAGTGAAATGCGGAGGGTCTTAAAGGAGGTCCATCAGCTATAATTGATGCAGGAATTTTGTAGTGCATACCTGTTAAATGAAGTAATATTTATTTGACAAAATAAAAGACGATTCTGTAAGAAATATTGCAACACAAGAAAGTACTTGATAGTTGGAGCAACATTTTTCTCATATCTTGTTAGACGTACATTCTTTTAGTGTGACTTCTTTCTTCATAATTAAGTGCATGTGCATTTCTTTCACGTCCAGGCTCTTGGCAAATATTCTTAGTGGCAGATACTAATTTTGTGTTCGCATGTTGTAGATACAAGAAGCTCCTCTGCACCCTGGATCTTTCTAAGGACTTCTTTTTCAGCTACTCATACCATGTAATGCACTGTCTGCAGAAGAACATGAGCGAGACGGAACCAGGGCAGATCCTTTACAATTCCATGTTTGTGTGGAATGAGTTCTTAAGTCGGGGCATTCGGAACCTTCTCCACAATACTATCTGGACTGTTGCATTAGTCTATGGATTTTTTAAACAAGTGAGGTTCTTTTCTTTATCTTTTACAAATAAATTATGAGTAGTTAAAGTGGGTAACCTTAAAGTGTTGTTTACTAGTTTTAAATTGATTACCACCAACTGATAAACTATCTTGCAATACATCTGTCCTGAATCACTGAATCTGAGTTTCTTTTCCTTGCATTTTCCATGTTAATGTTATACCTAGTTGGATCCTTATTTATTTCAAGATGTTAATCTGGTAAATTATAAATGGACAATTTGTTCTAATTAATTAATGGTCTTATCTTTACTCTTTAACAATATCAGCAGGTTTGAGCTTGAATTAGTTGTTAGCTGTCTGAGTGTGGCAATAAAGCCCTAATTTCCATTGTCTAATAATTTCGATTGGAATAACTTTTAACTGTTTTATCTACTGAACAGTACAATTGCTTTGGCACCCATATAAACTACTAGTAGTTTTTTATCCGTATTATTGACATTATTTGCTTGGATATCAGGATACACACACTTTTTGTGGACGGAACTTTAAGCTGACTCTTATTGCAAGACGATCAAGACATTATGCCGGGACAAGGTTAACTTTATATTGTTACAAAAAACTAGTTGGCTCTTCTTTTCTGGGACTAGAGATCTAGTAACTTATTTTTTTCCGCACTTGTTTGAAAAATGATGTGCCACCTACATGTTGTGTATTATGTGAAAAACCATTAGTATGTCATGATCAGGTCGAGGCTACAATTCAAGTAAGAATATGATATAAATATATGAGTTGGTTTTACTTGCATTCTGACCTATGAAAAGTCAATGTCATTTCCCTAATATATACAGGACATTTTTTTTTTCCTGGGCATAATTTACGAAAGAAGCTCATGCGGTTGGTAAATATACATGAGAGTTTCTAATTTTGTACAGAGTATTGACTAGATAAAATAGTTCACTTGCAGACTCTAGGTAGCAGCAGCGTTAAATAATAACGTGTTTGCTTTAATAACAAAGTCGAAAATAGAAAATTGCTGACATGAATGATTAGCGTAATGATAATACTATAATTATATATTATGTCTGTAAGATTTGGCGGTTCATTTTGTTTACTCTAATCAATTATGCATTGCATGCTAAACATCTGCATTATTGCCAGTGTACTGGGTCAATATTGATTTTTAGAGCTTTTACCGGGGATTTTATCTACCCTTTTAGCTGAAAATGGACAGTGGTTTCACAAAGTCTGTTGGAAGCTTGTTATGGCTCCTTTTTTGCATGCTAGTTTTAAGTAAGAAGTACAAGAATATTAAATATGGCCCAAAAGTTAAAAAAATTAATTAGAAGTACTTTTTTTCTGTCCAGCAAGGTTTTTGTTTCAGAATTATTTGTCAATCATATTTTCATTAAAATTTTAAAGGTTTCTTGACGAAGCATTTTCAATCTTGGCAGACATTATCATTAGTTACTTTTCTCTTTGCTCTGTTTCCCCCACATTTATACCATTCCTAGATAATAATGTTGTATTTCCATTTTTGGTCTAGGTATTTAAAACGCGGTGTAAATGAAAAAGGACAAGTTGCTAATGATGTGGAGACGGAACAGATTATATTTGAAGATTCTCCACAAGAGTGTCCTCTGCAAATTAGTTCTGTTGTACAAAATCGTGGGTCAATTCCACTTTTCTGGTCTCAGGAAACTTCACGTTTGAATCTCAAACCTGATATTATAGGTGTGTTAGTGCAGTTACATGGTAACTTTGTTATTTTTGATTTCAAATCATGGTGACTGATGTGTGGTTTTCAGTATCAAGGAAGGACCAGACGTATAAGGCTACCAGACTTCATTTTGAAAATCTTGCCAAGAGATATGGAAACCCTATAATCATTTTGAATTTGATCAAGGTAAGTATGCAAGGCAATGTGGTAATTAGGATTTAAATTTTTTCAATTCATTTTTGAGACGTTTTGAGTCATTAAAACATCTTTTACTCCTGAAACTTATGTTAATTACGGTTGGGGGTGCGGGTATAGACTTTCTAGAGTTTCCGTAAGATTGGGAATGGTATATTATTTCTCATTTCTCTCATTCTTAATGTATGGTTTGAAATCTACAGACACATGAAAAAAGGCCTCGAGAGTCCATTCTTCGTGCAGAGTTTGCGAATGCTATTGAGTTCATCAATAGAGACTTGTCAGAAGAAAGCCATCTTAAGTTTCTTCACTGGGATCTGAACAAACATTCTCGGAGGTATATGGTCATCTTGCAATTTACTTCCACTTTCATTAATGTACATTTATTGCGAGAATGTTCTATTTTGATTTATCACTATCTTCTTTTTCTTTTCCTATACTTTCAATTTCATTGTTTATTTTATTTTCAGTGTTTAAGTACGTTTAGCTAAGACATTTATTGCGAGAATGTTCTATTTTGATTTATCACTATCTTCCTTTTTCTTTTCCTTTACTTTCATTGTTTATTTTATTTTCAGTTTGTAAGTTCGTTTAGCTAAGAAAAATCCTTTGATTATTTCCAGCAAAGACACAAATATTTTGCTGACTCTAGGAAAACTGGCTGCATACGCATTGACGCTTACCGGTTTCTTCTACTGTGAAGTTACACCTGCCTTGACTTCAGGAAGTTTAAAACGGCCATACTTTGAGTAAGTTATTCTCTCACTATATTAATTCCTGTCCTTAGATCTTATTATAACATATTTACGTTGATCAATTTGCAAATAATTGTTTGTAACATTAGCTAGAATTCATGGTCATTCTTTAATATGTCCAAGGCAATCTTTATTGCAAGTATCCATGGCCTTTAGCCTCGAAGCATAATAATTTTTTTCACTTGATGAGGAAGTTCTGTTCTGCAATTTTAACTTCTAATTATTTCCCTTTATAGACGATTGCTGTCTTTGACTTCTATTTGGTCTCCCCCCCAAAAAAAAATAAAATAAAATAAATTGACAGGCACTTGATTGTCGAACTCGGTTTCGAACCTTAACTGCCTGTCTTATGGTGTATTCCTCGTGTCAAAATAGGTTTAACCTTCAAATATTAAATAGAGATGCTAATGGCCCAGTAATAAGAGTTTTCCTTTCAACTTGGTGGTTGTGAGTTGGAGATGGAATGGTATAGCCATCCCTCGGCCCGTTCATTTAAGAGCAGTCTCGTGTAACCTGGAGGACCACTTCTGTGGCGTCACTTGTTTGACTGTGCGAGCACTTGTATTTTGAGAGATTTATTTGTTGTTTGTTCACTCACGTCAGTTTCCTTGTCTACATTTTACCAGATTTGTTGTTCATAGTTATAGGGTTTCACAATATTTGTATCTCTCATGAACTCTCTTGAATTCACTGCAAAGGAATTTGAAAAACACATGTACTGTTCAAAATATATAAATCTTGATTGCTAAATCATATTGAGATATATTATGTATGATTTACATATGACATTGTAATGTTTCATGGATCGGATCTGTAATTCCTGCCTCCATATATCTCTTCCTGCTAAGATAATTGATGCATTGATTACAAAGTGGTAATGCATGTATTTCACAGGAATGTTGTTGCCCCAAACATAACCTCCACTTCAAATTGCAATAGTGACAATGGAGGACTATGTGACAGTGACAATGAGGGCATACGTAATCTGGAGTTGAGGTTAACTGGTGATGATTATGTTGCCAATGAGAGTCACCATATCAAGCTGCCGTTGTTCCAGAAGGGAGTGCTCAGGACCAATTGCATAGACTGCTTAGATCGAACAAATGTTGCGCAGTATGCATATGGGTTGGTTGCTCTGGGAGAGCAGCTACATGCTTTAGGACTGAAAGAAGATTCTTCAAAGATTGACCTTGATGACCCTCTGGCTGATGAATTGATGAAGTTATATGAAAGAATGGGCGACATACTGGCACACCAATATGGTGGTTCAGCTGCACATAACAAGGTATTCTAATGCCTCGAGATCTGATCAAGTAGTTTGAAAATGCAAATTCTATCTAATTGATTGAACTGGCAAAGCAAACTCACATGCAGTTATGGTAATACAAACAATGATATTTAGATTTTAATACTGGAATAACTTATCATAGTGTTTCAGCATATGGAAGTATTTTGTTACCTCAAAATCATTTACTGCACTATGTTATGTACAGTTGTGGACAAATAAGTTACAGTGATGATCTATATATGAGTAGTTTGAATATGAAAATTTTAACTAATGAATATTTTCTCTCTACAGTATTTTCCATCTTCACTCTTTAAGCGTAAACTTGTTAGATTTTTATTTTATTAGTGCTATCTGCAAATTGTATGGTAAATGAAACTAGAACGCTTAGAGCATCCCCAACAGTCTCGTAGTTCACTCTTAAATATAATATAACTAATTATGCTCTTACTAAGTTATTACATTGGTTATTGTGTCAGCTCCAACAACACTCTCTATAGTTTACTCTTTATTTATATTTTATTCATATTTTAACTTCACTATAATAAAAATTTGAATACAAGTAGTGGAAGAATTGGAGGAAAGCATATTTTATTAATAAAAGTAAATTAAGAGCCAACTAGAGGCTCTTAAAATTGAGGAGAGAGAGTGAGCTCTTAAACTTTTAAAGAGACTCTAAGAGTCTCTTGGAGCTCTAATTTTTGCAATCCTCTTTATTTTTTCCCTTAAGAGCTCATTTAAGGAGTCTCTTGGAGATGCTCTTACGGACTACTAAAGCAAGGCTGACATTTTCCGTATCAGTTTCTATTAGGGCAGTTCCAAATCTGATAGCCCATGCAGAAAACTTTACAGAGTTCTTAAGTCCTAATTATTTTACTACTGTTTGCATTGGAAATATTACTCCCTTTATTTTGCATTTTTAAAGTGAGTAATTTTGCCTACATTTATTTCACAAATTTTAATCTTCTTACTCACGACTTTTTTTTTCTCTATAGATTTTCTCCCAGAGAAGAGGGCAATGGAAAGCAGCAACACAATCCCAGGAATTTTTCAGAACTCTCCAACGGTATTACAGTAATGCCTACATGGATGCAGAGAAACAAAGTGCCATTAATGTGTACGTATTTACAGAATTTAAGGTGTGACTAATTTCATGCAGTTTATTAACTGTAAGCTGATTATATTGCGGTAGGTTCTTGGGGCATTTTAAGCCACTCGATGGAAAACCTGAAGTCTGGGAGTTGGATACCGACCAGCGTTATAGTGCACATCGCTATGGTCAGCAATATGCTGATGGGAATGCAAGGTATAGACTCGGTGAAGTAACTGTGAAGCTAATGGATATTGTTCTTAGTCTACCAATAACCTGCAATATGCAAAATTCATTGCAATTGTGTACTCGTCTAATAAAGCTGATGTAGTTTGCCCCTCTCTAATTACTTGTGGATGCATTTTGCCTTTAACTAATTACTTGTAGATGTATTTTGCATTGCTCTAATTACTCATGTTCTGCATATATAGGTCATTCATCCACAGATCGTTGTCCGAGAATTTACTTCATGAAAACAGTTCCCTGATGTCAAACTCGAACAGCAAGGGTTTATCTAAATCTGCCTTGTCTGACAGATGCCAGGAAGGAAGCAAGGTGTTTGGTGAATCAACAACAGATGTTTCAGCTTGCGAAACTGACCTAAGTTTCTCAAGGTTTGTTTACTGATCTATATAGATAAATAAAGGTTTCTTAAGTTGTATTAAAGTCTTGCTTTTTCCACCAGGCAAACACATTTTAATGAAGTTGTATTGAATGTAAGGCTAAACGGGTTATAAATTTAGTTACATGGTTAGCTGATAATAAGATAAGAGAGGGAGGAGGATAAGAAAAAGAAAACCATGACAAGATGCTAGGGATAGTAATGGTGCACACCTGTGTGGGCAGTGGCAAACAAAATGCTGATATGTTCTCTTGAAATTGGTACTAAAAATAATGTACAGGCTAATTGACATCTATTTTCTTCAAGTGTTAAGTATTAACAAATATAAGTGATGAACCTATAAATAATTTCTTTGTACATAGTACGTAATGAACTTTAGAAAAACTGAATCTTTCACTCAAAACAAAATGTATGACAACACTTAAAAAGGAGGACACAGGGTTATTTAATGTAGGACAACATTTAAAAAGAAGGATAAAAAAAAATAAGTTTGCCTTAACAGGAGAAACCCTCTCCTTAAGAACAACTGCCCCTAGGGTTTCTCAACGGCAGAAGAGTGGAGTACGTTTGGCTCGCAACCATAACAAGAGAACAATCTCAATTTTGATAGCAAGCCCGTCAGTATGAAAAAGATTATTTCTCCTTATAGGAAAGTAGTGAATAAGGAAACAAATATTTTTTTATTATTCTAGTACAAGCAGGACAGCCAGACAGCCTATAGAGAATCCCAAAGATACTTAAGTTGATCAAGTATAATATAGGCTTTGGGAGCGCAGTCTAAAGAGACCTAAGACGAACAATAGTTAAGGCTTTGCAACCCCACCATTAGATTATTTTAGAATTAGTTTATTATATTAATAGTTATCTCTTAAATTAAGGAAAGTTATTTTTTTAGAGTTTGATTTTAACTAGGAAATATTGTTTTGGATAATTGTAAGTATTGATTCTTGTAATCAAAATATATTATTTTGGCTGAGCAAAAAAAAGGATAATTGTAAGTATTGATTCTTGTAATCAAAATATATTATTTTGGCTTGGCAAAAAAAAAAAAAACTATTTTGATATTGAAAACATTGGTTTTTGTTAGTTTATCTCTGCTGAGAGTTGTAACTGTGAAGTGTTAATTAACCTGTACTCCATAAATTGGTATTCAGAGCCACTTAACCCAGATATACAAAATCTCGCCAATTCATCACAGCCTTATCCCTGTCTTAAAATAAACGACAGGGATATATCTTTTCATATTGTCATTGTTAAAAGAATGCCCGGGAAGCTAATTGATGTATTATGCAAGTTGCCCAACAAATTGAAAAGAGTTGTTTGGTAAAAGACAAAATCTGTACAACAAAATCAACCGAATTTATAAAATCTCGTTTAAGTGTAAAAGAACATGCATAAATATTTTGGGTGCCATTCACCCAAAAGTACTAGCCCCACTCAAAGTGCATTCCTAGGATTTCATTGTTGATAAGGAAGTAGAGTGTTGCACTTATGGCATGTGATGATGAATGAAGAGGAACATGCATTGTCTGACATGAAGGTGACATGAAGGTATGCAGTCATCACATTTGGATAGCAACACTAAGGTTGCTCTACCCCATCACTATTGTCATCAACAAATATTTGAAAAAAAAGAGCCCATCCTGTGCTCATGATGGATATTTAGATTTTGATGTGCATATATTTGGCCGTTGTAATATTATTAGAAATGTAAGAAATATGATGTATCAGTATATTATATATGATGACATGAGTTATAATTATAAGTTATTTATCCTAGTGTGTAATAAATTGTGCAATACATTATATATTACAACTTTTATACTTGAAATTTTAAATATAGTAAAATACATAACAAAAAATATATTAATACTTAAATCTTATATTTGAATAGTTAGTAGGATCTTAACACAAATGTTGTGTTTGGTTGGGAATGAATGAAATTCTAGAGATCTATTGGAGCAAATTTCTATGATAAGATTTGAGAAATCCTTCTCAATTTAGGGGGTTTGAGCTCTACTTTAGGTGGTTAGGAATAGAATGGAGGAACAAATGAAAATTTTAAACATTTTCGAAACGGAATAATATAATTCATGTCACAATCTCGAGACGTTCTTCAAACCAATCATTTCATTCCGTCTAATTTCATTCATTCCAACCAAAAACAATATTATATTTTATAGAATCTCAAAATAACATGTAATAGAATATATAAGCATTATATGATTTTAAAGAAACAATAAATTTTATTGTGTTTACTGAATATGTAGTAGAATATTAGCAGAACCTAAATAAAATATATTACAATTACGATTTTATATTCTTTAAAATATATAGGAGAAATATTTTCATTTAGTTCTAAACCATTAGTATGTTAAAATCCAAACACAATATTATATTTTATAGAATCAAAAAATAACATCTAATAGAATATATAAGCATTATATGATTTTGAAGAAACATTAAATTTTATTGTGTTTACTGAATATGTAGTAGAATATTACCAGAACCTAATAAAAATATATTACAATTACTATTTTATATTCTTTAAAATATATAGGAGGAATATTTTTATTTAGTTCTAAACCATTAGTATGTTAAAATCGAATTAATAAATATTTTTTAACAATACGTCATCTGAAGATGTTGATTTTGTTTAGCATATGTGCGTGAGTGTATTACTCGAGGATGCATGTGTTATAAAATTATTAACACATCAAAATTTATAGTAAAATCTTAACATTGATATTTAAAATATATATACATAAAGTTATTTTACCCGAGTAAATTTATTGAATTTTATGTTTTAATACTTTATAGAATATGCAATAGAATCTCAACAAGTAAATCTATTTCTTCTTGTGTGCATGTTTTTAAAGTGTGTGTATGTTTTGTTTTGTCAAGTTAGAGTATGCATGTGAAAATTGTTGAAAAAAAATATATCAGAATTGTTATGTAATAATATGTTATAGATAATGATATGAGTTATAATTATAATTTTTTTGGTAGTATATAATTAAATTTAAATTAAATTTTTAATTACAAGATAAATATTGTGAAATTTTAAATAGGTAAAAATATATGACAATTAAGAAAATAACTGTAATTAAGTCTTATATTAGAAGTAGAATAGTTAGTAGACTCTTAATATTAAATAAAATTTATAAGAATTAAGTAGCGCAGTGAATTACATTACATATTCAATTTAGGGTTTCATGTTCAGAGGTCACCCTCAGGTAACTATCTGAGGCTACGTTACCCGGACTCTTCAATTTTGCCCTCATACCCGTGCCATCGGACATGACATGGGTGTGGGTATGGGATCTGAGTCATATCCTTCATATGGGAACCGAACACTTTGACTTCAAGAAATCTAGCTCAAAATGATTTACAAGGCCTCACAACAACTTAATTCTGGATAGGAATGTCAACAGATTACTATTTTCACGTTATCCTTTTGATTTATGCTAAAAATATGACATATATAATTGTGTATGTATTTTCTTTATTTGGTAGAAGATACTAAGTTACAATGTGAAGTATAAAAAGTACGTATAACTTCACCTACGTGAAGGTTATATGCCTAATCCCTGTACCCGTGTACAATTTCGGATCCACATTGACGAATCCTAATTTTTTGAAAACTAAGAGTCTGACACTTGGATCCGCACCCGTGTCCGATACTCGCACCCGGGTCCGGGTAACTTAGATATGAGGATAAAAGAATTTTCCATACAAATGCAGGAGGGCGTAATAGTAATTACAGAAAGTTATACATATTTACAAAAATGCCATAACCTTTTTATACTTGAAATCACCTATCCTCAGGTCTCGAGGTTGATCAGGGGCTTTTTACTCTTCATATGTCATAGTTTTAAAAAAGTATAAGCATGTTTATGATATTTGTTGAAAATACTATGTTTTAATTATTACAACAAATATATATGCAGGAGTTATAAATTTTCAATTATCTAATGTGAAATAAACATTCTTTATAAGATCATTATAAGATACACATTACAGTTTTCGTTACAATTTATATATTTGGAATATTAATGAATGAGTATGGTGTGTTGCGTGCCTTGAAGGACATACTAGCAACACTATACTCATAAATTGTTATTTGCAATACTAGAGTTTACGTTTGGTTACATTCATGCACATCTCTCCTATTTAAACCAACTTTTTGAGAACTGTTTTATCCAATTCTTATATTGATTACTATAATAAATAGATTTTTAGGTTGGAGCAAACATGTAAAATATAAGTACTAAAGTAGACAAAATGTGAAGTTTGATGCAAGTGTTTCGTAAGTGTAGCAAGTGATATTTTGGCTAAAGTGCATGTACACATACGAGCATCTTTCATAGGGGTTGCATCATAGAGTTGCCATCCCTTGCCAAATCATCACATATGTTAATTATTTATTTTATCTCTCTTCCATGTCAACTTTGACAATATTTACTCAAAAAACACTCCAGTAGTTGGCAACTTTTAAAAGTTTCCTATGTAATCCCATATATTACATTCTAAATAACTCTTAAACTAAGGTAAGTATTCGAGATATACTCTTTTTGCACTTATATATGTATCTTAACCATTTCGTGAAGTTGCCAAAAGAGTTGGCAACCTACCAACTCCAATAGGTAGGCAACCAAGAATGCCATGTCACATCAACTTTGGCAACCTCTTGGTAACCCTTATCAGAGATGCTCAATTCACTTCACTCTTAATAAAGTTAGTATTAAATATAAAAATCTATAATAGGGTCCACATTACAAAATTTACTATGTCAATTAAAACTCATACTAAAAATATTAGTAATCTAGTTATATGAATATTTACCCCACACTCTTTTTTTGTAATATTTTAAAATATTTTGTACGAAGCATAGAATTTTTATTTAGATAAAAGTAGAATACACTATAGAATCCATGTATGACCCTTGAACTCTTCTAATTTCTTCCTTATCATGTATAAGCTAGAAAGCACGGACACGGCAAAAAGGGTGCCGTACCCGTGTCGGACACGGCCGACACGGCTGAGTACGTGTCCGACACGCCATGTGGCGTGTCGACACAAAAACGGGAGGGGACACGGCTCCGACACGGGGCTGACGCGTGACCTAACACGGCCCAGGACTCGGCCTACCTGAAG
>PHNY01291011.1:1286-12247 GCA_003724115.2 Anethum foeniculum | reverse complement strand
TCACGAAATTGCAACAAATTCCTCGAAATGATATTCAAAAGAAACTCTTAATAAGCTATCATGCACTCGGAGAAGGAAACCTGAAGGATGTCTTCCTTGACATTGCATGTTATTTCATTGGCAATGATAAAGACATCACAATTAGTATACTAAACTCATGTGGCTTCGATTCGGAAAATGAAATTACCATTTTAATGGAAAGATGTTTATTATCAGTAAATGAGAAAAATGAGTTGAGGATGCACGATCTACTACGAGATATGGGAAGAGATATTGCTCGTAATAATTTGCCCAAGGAACCTTGGAAACACAGTCGATTGTGGTCATGTCAAGACATTTTCAATGTGTTAAATGAAAACAAGGTAACTCATTAATAAACTCAATATTTTACAGTTTTTAATGTTTTCAAATAATTCACTGCATTAGTTTAAAGTAAAATCGGGTGAGATCTAAAACCCAAATGATCTCTAGCCTTAATAAGTTCATGTGTACAGTGTAAAAAAGTTTCTCTTCTTAATTTCTTTTGGTGGATTGAATATTAGGGGAAGAAATGCATAGAGTGCATCATCCCATTTGGAGGGGAACTAGAGGAAGAAGACTGCATGAGATATAGAGCCAGAGGGGGAGTTGGAGTATCATTTAAAACCAGCACATTTGAAAAATTGCATAAATTAAGATTGCTAAGCATTAACAAGGTTAATCTTAGTGGAAGTTTTAGAAGTATATTTGAAGAGTTAAGGTGGCTTTCCTGGCGACACTGTCCGTTGGAGTGTTTACCAACTGATTTCTGTCCAAAAAACTTGGTTTTCCTTGATCTAGGATGGAGCAAATTCAAGATATTGTGGAATGGTTCTAAGGTAATTTACTATGACGTTTAATAGTTTTCATTTTCCCGACAAAATGAAAAACTAGTTTTGACATTTTTCTTTTCTCAACAATAAACTGAAGAGTATGGAAAAGCTGAAGATCTTACATATCAACAACTGCGTATTCTTGACGACAACTCCAGACTTCAGTGGATTGCCATGCATAGAGCATCTGACTCTACAAAGATGTACAGACCTGGTAGAGGTTGATCTATCGATTGGACACTTAGTTAGCCTGGTTAAGTTGAATTTGATGGGATGCACGAAGCTAAAATGTCTGCCAGGCAGTATATGCAACTTGACAGCATTGGAACAACTTGATCTTAATGGTTGCTTGATTCTAGAAGGATTACCAGCCAGATTAGGGAATATGAAATCTTTGATGTTTCTTTCAGCTGAAAACACAGCAGTTGCAAGCTTACCAGAATCCGTCGGACATTTAAGTAAACTCAGTAAGTTATTACTACATAGCTGCAAGAAGCTCAGGAATCTTCCAAGAAACATTTGCAACCTGAGAGCACTCGAATGTCTAGATCTCAATTATTGCTCGAATTTTAATGAATTACCTGACGATATTGGCAACATGGAATCCTTAGGCATGCTTGGAGCAGCGGGTACAGCCATTACAAGCTTACCAGAATCCATAGGACATTTAAGTAAACTCACTAAGTTGCTACTGCATAGGTGCAAGAAGCTTAGGAATCTTCCAGGCAGCATATGCAACCTAAAAATGATGGAAATTCTAGATCTTAATAATTGCTCAAAGTTAGAAAATTTGCCTAACAATATTGAAAATATGGAATCATTGAGGATGCTTTGGGCAGAAGGCACAAAATTTGCGAGGTTACCAGAATCCTGTGGACATCTAAGTGAACTTGTCGAGCTTGTTTTAATTAACTGCAAGATGCTCAAAAACCTTCCGAGCAGCATCTGCAATATCAGATCACTGAAACGAATAGATCTTGGTGATTGTTTAAGTCTAGAAGGATTGCCCGAGGATATTGGAAGTATTTCCAGCTTACAGGAACTTCGGGCATGGAGCACCGAGTGTAGGGAAATTCCTAATTCTATTCGAAATCTTAAGAACCTGGAAATCTTAAGTATCTTAGGGAAATTCAGGGACTTCCTCCTAAGCTGAGAGATTTGTATGCAAGTTATTGTACATCAATTGAATCATTAGATGTATCATAGTTGAATCAGTTAAGGTTCTTGTATCTTTCCTATTGCAGTAGCTTGGTCAAGATTGCAGGTTTTGACAAACTTGCATATATCAAACGGATTGACATGGCAGGTTGCGAAAAGCTATCAATCACTTTGGAAGAGAGCTTTTTTAAGGTTGGTTACTACTGTCTGTCTGTCTATGTGTGCGTGTGACAAATACATAAAACTTTTATTTTGATTTCTTTTAATTCACATATGTCTTAGTTAGATTTCCCGGATAATATACTCGTGTTTGTTACAGTTTTTGTCTGGAAATGGGGAGAGAATTGATATATATCTTCCAATGAGACATGTACCGTGTTGGTTTATGAATCAAGTTTCAGAGAGTTCTACACTGTCTTTCGATGAGACACAAAGCACGCCTAGCGACTGCTTAGGAATCATTGCTTGGTTGAATGTTTGTGACATAACTCGGACTGAACCGGTTACACATTCTAAAGTATCTAAAGCTGAAGTTGCATATCGTGTTTGTGAGACATACGACTGGAAACCTGTACCACAATCATGGATAATCTTTCTTAGGGGAATATGTACCCCGGTATCTGGGGGTAAAATTTATATTCGTGTTGGTAAAGGTTTGTCAGTAGAGAGTATTGGAGGTCACCTGATATATAAGTAAACCTGTACCCCAGTCCTGGGTAACCTTGATACCACGGGCACAATTCCCTATGATGACTGGGGAGATAATTGAAGTTCTTGTAAAAGATGATACAAGGTTGGAGAGTATTGGTGGTCATCTAATGTATGAATGATCCGCACATCCTCGTCCCCGCCCCCTTCAGAAGTAAGTTATTATTGTCCACTCATCAGCTAATCAAGTTGCATTGTAGAGTGTACCTTTAGTGTAGAAAAGGGTTGCTTGATATCCACCATAGAGAAGGAAATGACTGATTTCTTAATTTCTCTTACTATTAATATTCATATTGTGACTGCCTCTGATGTCTGATGTCTATCTCTTTGTGTGACAATCGACAAACAAAAAGAATCTTCATTCAAGCTGTTGCTCAAGTTTCCTAATATTGTACTTGTGCATGTGACAGGTTCTCTCTGGAATTGGAGGGATAATTAGAGATATCTCCTTTTGGTTTAGGCATCAACAAGCATAAACTTGTGAAATTTGATCACATATGCCGCAATCTGTGCCTTACCATTTCTTAGGGATCATTCTTCGATTTATGTTAATCGAACAAATCAGACTAAACAGGTTTACAGATTTGTCAGATTTTTTGGCTTCTCTTCGTGTTATTAAATGCTTGACTTATCCTAGATTATGATTTATGATACATCAGTCGTCGGTAACCTTGATACCTGTGAAACAATCTGCGATTAATACATGTAAGCACGCGAATAACATAATACAAATATTACTACAAAACAAAGCGATTAAACAAGAAAAATGATATAAAACAGAGATGGTTCTCGAGTCCAGTTGAGACTGTCTCCTTAAAGCTATTTAGCCTCTTACCGTGTGCGTGAGTTGATAGCCTCCCAGGATAAAACGAGAAGACGAACAACACCTTCGGCTGTGATTAAAATCCTAAGGCCTTGTAGCGATATTATATTATAGGCATAGAGAGACGTGTGCGCTACTCTACGTAATATTAATTAACCGCATTATTCAGCCTTATTTTCTGCTGCATTTGTGTCCGCACATCGCACACGCGAGCAAGCCCAAAGGCTTCGCAGGCAAGCCTCGGATTGCCCCTTGAAAAAAAAGCCCACAAAATTTGCACCCCCTCCGCGCGTACGTAGATGATGGAGCAACACATAGCTAACACAAGTTAACACTACATAAATGTGTTGCTATATAAAGCAATGGAAACCCATTTTCCATTTCAATGTGGGATTCAAGTTCTCTTCACAAAATTTCCACTATCAAGGGACCAACTTTAGATAATCATATCTCATTCATCCCTTAATCATTTTGAGTGATTCAAAGTGCCTCGGAAAGTTCTCACGGAGGAGAACATACTCCAAGCGTCACCCGTTACGCGCACGCAACAATTATCCACTCAAGTACAGCTCAAAATGACTTGACAATGTGGGGCTAAAACCCACATTTTCCAACAATACCACAAGCACAATTTCCTATGATATCTGGGGAGGTATATGGTAATTGAGGCATTTGTAAAAGATAGTACAAGTCTGGAGAGCATTGGATGAATTTTCTTGAAAGGGAGAATGGGCCGAATGGTAACCTCCTATATGTAATGGGTGTTTTTTTTTTTTTTTTGTGGGTTCTTCATAATGGAATAGATTGAATAAGCTTTGGATGTTAGATAGATGAGCAATACATTAATATTGTGAAAATGTATTCAGATATGTAATCCAGTAAACAAAGGAATCTGTTTTTTGTTAGTAACTTCTTAGGACGAGGACCGATCAGCATCCCTCTGTAATATCCTTTTGTCACGAATGAATAGGACAAATTACCAACATTCTTTAATATTTGCTAATTGCAGGGCACAAAGCACAGTATTCAATTACACGTAAATCATTGTATTTATCACCAAGTCCGATAATTTCAATGGCAACCTTTTGTCGATGTCAATGCTAATGTGTATAAAATTTCAACGAAAGATATTGCTGAGTTCATGTATCTGAGTTTACTCATATTAGTCATGGCTGCTTATACAAGTTATAATGATCGTTGTTCTTCCGGTTCTTCTAATCCTCATTGGAATGTATTCTTAAGCTTCAGAGGCGAAGATAATCGCAAAACTTTTACTGGCCACTTATACACTGCTTTAAAGCAGGCCGGAATCAAAACATTTATCGATGATTATGGACTTCCAAGAGGCGAAAATATATCACATCAGTTGCGTTAGGCAATTCGAGGGTCTGATGTTTCTCTTGTTATCTTCTCGAAAAACTATGCCTTCTCGCCATGGTGCTTAGATGAACTTGTGGAGATTCTGGAATGCAAACAAAAAATGGGGAAATCGGTTTATCCTGTTTTTTATGATGTTAGTCCATCAGTTGTACGCAACAAAACTGAGAGTTTTCAAGTAGCTTTCGAGGGTCACGAGAAGACATATTTTTCGAACATGGAAAAGGTAGATAAATGGAAAGCTGCATTAACAGAAGCTGCGAATCTCTCTGGTTATGATCTGCACAATGATGCTGATGGGTAAGCAACATTTTTTTCTCGCAGCTTTATCATTACTGTATTGTCTCTTACTCTGCCAATAAAATTCTCTCTTACTCTCTTAATTTCTGCATGTCCACTTATTATCTCCCATTCTTGCCTTATCATTCATCTTTGCTTACATTATATTATATTAGTGTTATTAGGTAGAGTAAATTCAACGTTAACACTACAAGTAAGATGAAGAACATTGCCTCATTTATTGCCAGATGACTGGCACCTAAAAACAAATGTAAAAGGGGACAGGAAGCCTAATGCACCCTGTTTAAGCAGCATACCTTGCAATTTAGTATTGTTTTGATAAATCAACCTATAACTAAAGTTCATCATCTGTAAAATCTTTGCAGGTATGAAGTTGAGCTCATCCAGATAATTGTAAAAAAAGTCCTACTTGAAGTAAACCTTGTAGCTTTAAATGTTGCAATGGAACCAGTTGGAATAGAGTCTCGCTTGGGAGAAATAACACAATTGTTGAGCCTCGGCAACAATGAAATCCGAAAGATTGGAATATATGGTATGGGTGGTATAGGTAAAACGACCATTGCAAAAGCTCTCTTTAACGAGAACTTTCGTCACTTTGAAGGTAGTTGCTTTCTTGCTAATGTAAGAGAAGCTTCAGAAGGACATGATGGTATACTTCACTTACAAGAGCAGCTTCTTTCTGAAATTCTAATAATAGATAAAATAAGGGTTCAGAACGAAGATAGAGGGGTCAGCTTGTTGATGGAGAGGTTATGTTCTAAGAAAGTTCTTATTGTTCTTGATGATTTGAACAACAGAAGGCAATTTGACTACTTAGCAGGACAGTGGAACCAATTTGCAGAAGGTAGTAGAATCGTCATAACAACACGGGATGCAGGTCTACTTGAACAAATTGATGTAGATAAGAGGTATAGCGTTGAAAAACTAGACAGAGACGAGTCCTTGGAGCTCTTTAGTCGACATGCCTTCAGAAAACCAATTCCACCAGAAGATTATGTGGAACTTTCTGAAGGCATTGCAAATCAAGCAGGAGGACTTCCGTTAGCTCTCGTAGTTTTAGGATCATATTTATTTAAAAGATCCATGGGAGAATGGAGAAGTTCCCTCAGCCAACTGCAACAAATTCCTCGAAATGACATTCAAAAGAAACTCTTAATAAGCTACCATGCACTAGGAATTGGAAATCTGCAGGATGTGTTCCTTGACATTGCATGTTTTTTCATTGGCTATGACAAAGACATGACAATTAGTATATTAAACTCATGTGGCTTCGATTCGGAAAATGAAATTACCATTTTAATGGAAAGATGTTTACTATCGGTAAATGAGAAAAATGAGTTGAGGATGCACGATCTACTACGAGATATGGGAAGAGATATTGCTCGTAATTATTTGCCTAAAGAACCTTGGAAACACAGTCGATTGTGGTCATGCCAAGACATTTTCGATGTGTTAAATGAAAACAAGGTAATTCAGTAATATACTCAGAATTTTTAATATTTTTAATCCTTTTAATAATTCATTTCAATCAGTTTAAAGTAGATGTCGGGTGAAATCAAGGCCTGCATGATCTCTGCTTCAGTTTAAATGATGATGTTAAAAGTTGTGATATTTCAGTGATATAGCACGCAAGAAGAAAACACCACCATAATGGAGTGCTAAACTTGAATGTGGAATTGCAAAATACTATACTCGGTACTAAATATAGAACCAAGTATAATTATCACACATATTCAAGTGGATACATCAATTAATACAGTAATAGTAACAAACATATTTGTGCACTTTAAAATTAAATAATTGCAATATAGCTTTTTTTGAATATGCTTGATGTCATTTTAAAATATTTCATTGGATTACAAGTTCTATTTTAACATCAAAATCCACTTTAACTATAACAATTACTATACGTTTTTTAGCATCACCGCTGGAATTGCTCTTAATTCTTTTGATGGATTCAAATATTAGGGAAAGAAATGCATAGAGTGCATAATCCCATTTGGAGGGGTACTAGAGGAAGAACGCATCATCGGAAGGGGACCAGTTGTATCATTTGAAACCAGCACATTTGAAAAATTGCATAGATTAAGATTGCTAAGCATTAACAAGGTGAATCTCAGAGGAAGTTTTAAAAGTATATTTGAAGAGTTAAGGTGGCTTTCCTGGAGAGACTGTCCTTTGGAGTGTTTACCAACTGATTTCTGTCCTAAGAAATTGGTTTTCCTTGATCTAAGACGGAGCAAATTCAAGATATTGTGGAATGGTCCTAAGGTAAGTTACTCTGACGTTTAACAATTTTTCTTTTCCTGACACAATGAGAAACTAGTTTTGACATTTTTCTATTGTCCCAACAATAAACTGAAGAATATGGAGAAGTTGAAGATCTTAAATATCAGCAACTGTAAATTCTTGACGTTAACTCCAGACTTCAGCGGAGTGCCATGCATAGAGCATCTGACTCTACGAGGTTGTGGAAGCCTGATAGAGGTTGGCCAATCGATTGGACACTTAGTTAGCCTGGTTAAGTTGAATTTGATGGGATGCACGATGCTAAAAGGTCTTCCAGGCAGTATATGCAACTTGACAGCATTGGAACAACTCGATCTTACTGGTTGCACGATTCTAGAAGGATTACCAGAATCCATCGGACAATTAAGTAAACTCAGTAAGTTGTTACTACATAGCTGCAAGAAGCTCAGGAATCTTCCAAGAAACATTTGCAACCTGAGAGCTGTGGAACGTCTAGATCTAAATTATTGCTCAAATTTATATGAATTACCTGACGATATTGGCAACATGGAATCCTTAGGCATGCTTGGGGCAGCGGGTACAGCAATTACAAGCTTACCAGAATCCATTGGACAATTAGGTAAACTCACTAAGTTGCTACTGCATAGTTGCAAGAAGCTTAGGTATCTTCCTGGCAGCATATGCAACCTAAGATCGATGGAAATTCTAGATCTTAATAATTGCTCAAATTTAGAAGAATTGCCTAACAATATTGGAAATATGGAATCATTGAGGATGCTTTGGGCAGAAGGCGCCAAATTTGCAAAATTACCAGAATCCTTTGGACATCTAAGTAAACTTGTTGAGCTTGTGTTAAGTAACTGCAAGATGCTCAAATATCTTCCGAGCAGCATCTGCAATATGAAATCACTGAAACGACTAGATCTTGCTGATTGTTTAAGTCTAGAAGGATTGCCCAAGGATATTGGTAGTATTTCCAGCTTACAGGAACTTCGGGCATGGAGCACCAAAAGTAGGAATATTCCTAATTCTATTCGAAATCTGAAGAACCTGGAAATCCTTGCTTTGAATTGGTTTTCAGTGCTAGAAAATATTGAAGCTGCCCCCCCAGCGGTATTTGCTCTGTATACCCTAAAGAACTTAAATCTCAAGGACTGCTATCTGTATGATATTCCAGATTCTGTTGGTTGTTTAATATCATTGCAACATCTAAATTTATCTGGAAGTCATTTCCACTCACTACCACCAAGCCTAGGCCAATTGATCAATGTAGAAACTCTTACATTGACAGAGTGCAGGTATCTTAGGGAAATTCAGGGACTTCCTCCGAAGCTGAGCGATTTGTATGCAAGTTATTGTACATCAATTGAATCATTAGATGTATCAACGTTGGATCAGTTAAGGTTCTTGTATCTTTCCTACTGCAGTAGCTTGGTTAAGATTGCAGGTTTGGACAAACTTGCAGCTATCAAACGGATTGACATGGCAGGTTGTGAAAAGCTATCAATCACTTTCGAAGAGAGCTTGTTTCAGGTTAGTTACCACTATCAGCCTGTCTGCCAAAGTATAATCTATCATCCTATATGCGTGTGTGAAAATTACATAGAATTTTAAATTTAAGTTTCATTCACATGTGTCTTTGTTATATCTCCTTAATAAATACAGTTGCGTTTCTTACAGTTTTTGTCTGGAACTGGGGAAAGAATTGATATCTATCTTCCAATGAGAGATATTCCGCGTTGGTTTATGCATCAAGTTTCAGAGAGTTCTAGACTGTCATTCCATGGGATACCAACCGTGCCTAGCAACTCCTTAGGGGTAATTGCTTGGTTGAACGTTGGTCACACAGATGATCACACTGAACCAGTTACGCATTCTAAAGCATTTACAGCTACCATTGCAAACTCTGTTTATGAGACGAATGCTTGGAAACCCGTATCACAGTCATGGATAATCTTTATTCGGGAAAAATATTACTCTGAATCAAGCAAGATGGTTATTGAAGTTAATGATGGTTTGGCAGTAAAGAGTATTGGAGGTCACCTGATATATAAATAAATCAGACATCATCTTGCTTGCCAAAGAAGCTTCGTGGGACAACAGACAAACAAAAAGCTATTTAATTGAAGTCTATGGTGGTTTGGTTCTGCGAGTGGTATGAATTGGAATGATTATTAATCTAATTTTGTATTAGACAGATGATACTGTAAACATCGCATTGCTTAACAACTGAGCACAATGTGAGGGATTACACAAGGTTTTTTTGAAGATCATGCATGTTTCATATGCACATACCAGCTCGTGTGATCCTACTTTTCCTCCAAACGAACTTCAAGCTAGTTTCACACTACACTATTATAGTTTTTAGTTCCATCTCATACCTTCATGTTATTCAGTGAGTCAGTCATTTCATCAGGTTATACCGGTTGTACCCATAAACCTCTAAAAAAAGTGGTTGTACCTTTTAAGGTCCTCGTCTGCCTCGTTGGATGCTTGTAACAAATTCTTAGCACACGAAGTTGATGGGTCATCCTTTCTTTTCACTCCATCATTAATATTGTTATCTGCTCACACTTCAATACAATGCTTATATGCAAAACACAATGAGGATTGTCCATAACTATGGTACTTCCATAAATTTGTTATTAATTCATATAAAACAAAAGTATTAATTTACCTTGTGTATCTCGGTACCAAACTGAATAGACATTAAAAAAAAAAAAAACAAAACAAAAAGAAACTACCACAGTTAGCCTGAATTTGAAGATATTTCCAGTATACGCGTAGCCACCAGTAGCCACAATGTCCGGATAGAAATAATATTTACAGGCAACGAAAACCTCGTAGAATTTCTGCACAAACTGCTAATGTACGGGAAAGCTACTGCGCTACTTAAGAGAACCTTCATCAAAACATTGCTTTGTGTTGTTGGTTCCCTTGTTCTACTTTCTTATTTTAGATTCTGCATAAAGTCGTCGAACTCTTCCCCAGGTAATGAAGCATAAAAGAATCGGTATCATGTTGATTAGATGCTTCTGGTGGATTACATCGCTTAATAATCTCGCATGGCATAGTCTTGAACATTTCGACTTGAACAAAGTTTTTTCTAAAAATTATCATCCAGAATATACTCATACATGCACCACTTATCATCACTCTCAACAAAACTACTCATCTTCTTGTCGATTTTGTTCGTAAAAGCTCCTCTGCATCCAATATCTTCGTTACTCTTTTTATCCTTGATCTTTTTGTTACTCTGACCAAGCCAAGTGCCACAACCAGCTCTTCTCAAAACACGTTTACCGTTTTTACATAGCCTAGTGAAAACATACATTGTCTTCTTCTTGTTGCATGATCCTGATTGCATCCAGTACGGATCATCGTCTCTGAAAACTTCCCATGGCGTCGACGAGGTTCTGTAAACATCAGCTTCTTTGATGAGATGATTGCAGGGGAGTGGTTTTCCTTGGATGACAGGGATGAAATATTCGAGC
>PHNY01290999.1:1831-16205 GCA_003724115.2 Anethum foeniculum | reverse complement strand
TATATATATATACACACACACACACACACACACACATACACACACGTGATTACATGTAATATTAGGCCTTGCCTTTTAACTAATGTTGATCATTACGTATTACTATTAGTATAATTAAATTTAAAAATAAAATATTAAAATAAGACACATTTGAGTTGAATTTAGTTAAATATGCCCTAAATTATTACCGATATAATTTTTTTATCTTATATTCAAAACTTGAAGTAGAACATTGTTGGACTTGCGTATTAGTATAACTAGTTTTATAGCATTGGACGGGCATGCTTTATAGTATAATTTAAAACAAGCCTACCATATATCTAAACAAGCATCAACGAATCACCAAGAAATAATATTAAAATAGTACGAGAAATACGTACTCATCAAGATCCAGAAAAGACTCCATGCAAGATAACGTTTCACCAAGCCACGCTTCACAGCTTGGCATATCCAGAGAAGGCCATCTATCCCAGATTCAGAAGTGGTTCGTTATACAATGAAGCGTATTGTCAGAACTGAGAGTGCAGTACAGATGGAATGAAGAAGAAGAAGATCAAGAAAGAGAGATGAAGATTAAAGAAACAAATATCTACATTGTTTACAGAGACTCTGTTTATAAGATGATTGAAAGATAGAATGAATGAATACACTAGTTCTAGTCTACGGAATGTTATACAGATTGATCACAAATCTCACTTTGTAACTAACTATCTAACTAACTGCCAGCTCAGCTCAGCTTATTCCTTTTCTTCATTATGTTACTATATTTGTGATTATATATTCAGTGTATCTGTAACATCCTCCCTCAAGTTGGAGGTTTGAAACAGGTTGTAAACTCCCAACTTGCGAGAAAAGAATGACAGATGATAGTAGTCCAGCGATTTTGTAAACATGTCAGCTGGCTGTAGTGCAGTTGTAATATGAGCTAATTTGATCATGCCAAGTTGCAGCTTTTCACGTACAATATGACAATCAATGTCAATGTGTTTAGTTCGTTCATGGAAAACGGGATTGGAAGCAATATAGATGGCAGACTGGCTATCACAATGTATTGTAATAGGAGTTAGAGAATTGAATCCAAAATTCTTAAACAAACAAGAAGCCATGTAAGATCACAATAGGTATCAGCCATGCTACGGTACTCTGCCTCTACAGACGACTTGGATATAGTATATTGCTTTTTACTCTTCCCGGAGATGAGAGCATATTACCAAACTTTATTCCAAAACCAGTTAAAGATTGTCGTGACTCCTTGCAGCCAGCTCAATTAGAGTCACAGAAGGCATGAATTGTGAGATCAGACTTGAAAGGCATTATTAAACCTTGCCTTAGAGAATTCTTAAGATATCGGACTACCTTATGAGCAGCATACAAATGTTCTTGCTTAGGAGTAGCCAAAAACTATGATAATACTTGAACTGCATAGGCCAAGTCTGGTCTAGTGACAGTCAAGTAAATGAGTCTACCAACCAAGCGATGATAGCTGGAAGCATCAGTAACAGACAGTAGCGGACTCACACTGGCATGAAGATTCTGATTTTGATCCATAGGAACTTTTGAAGGTCAAGCATTGACTAAACCAGTATCCTGTAGTATATCCAGGGTATATTTGCGTTGATGAAGATAAATTCCTTTAGAGGATCTGGCAACTTCAATCCCTAGGAAGTACTTTAAAGGACCAAGATCCTTAATCTTAAATCTTTGACCAAGGAAATCTTTAACTGATTGTATTAAAGAGTGATCACTACCAGTCACTAAGATATCATCAATGCAAACAAGAACATCAACAAATGTAGAATTATTGTTGAATGTGAATAAACTATTATCAGAGTGTGATTGAAGGAAACCATATTCTTTCAAAGCAGAGGAAAACTTAGTAAACCAACAGCGAGGGGCCTGTTTGAGGCCATATAAAGACTCACGAAGTCTACACACATAAGCTGATGGATCAGTGATAGACTGCAGTGAAGTAAAAGAAGACAATTGAAAGTACCCTGGAGGAATTTTCATGTAGATTTCCTCATGAATATCACCATGAAGAAACGGGTTTGTGACATCCAACTGTGTTATAGGCCAATCTTGACAAGCAACTATATCAATGAGTAATCTAACTGTAGACATCTTCGCTACCGGGGCAAACGTCTCAAAATTGTCAGGTCCATATTTTTGAGTGAATCCTTTTGCAACTAAGCACGCCTTATAACGCTCAATACAACCATTAGGAAGATATTTGATTTTAAAGATCCACTTGCAGTCAACAATATGCTTGTCAGGAGGTTTTGGGACAATTTCCCAGGCATGGTTATTTTCTAACGCATTAAGCTCAAGCTTCATGGCCTGTAACCCGTTATTATCTAAAGCAGCTTGTTTATATGTATGAGGGATAGACACAGTAGCTGTAGAAACAAGATATTTACGATAGGAAGGAGAGAACTGATCATAAGACATATGATTTGATAAAGGGTAGCCAAGAAGAGGAAGTGTACCTGAGGTCATGCTGACAAAGGAAGCTGCAGAATTAGTGAGTAGTTGTGGGAGACCTGTAAAATCCTTGAACCTAGTTGGAGCTTTCAAACTCGAGATGGTTTACTAACTAACTGATGAGGGTTGACTGTTGGTATATGTTGAGGTGAAGGTATAGAATCATTAATGGAGGTTTCAGGTGTGTTCATGAAGGAGATATCAGGAGGTATAGTGGCAAGATTAGGCGAATCTGAGGTGAGATCATTGAAGTTGGTATGTTGATGTCATGTTGAGTAGTTGGAATATGAATCTCAAATAACTCATCTGAACTCAGGTGAGCTGGTAGAGGAGATTGAACAAGCAAAGAATGATCTGAGTTCAGAGAATCACTATGCGTAAAAGGAAAAATATTTTCAACAAATTGAACATGACTACTCACTATAGTCTGTCTGGTTTGTAAATCAAGGACCTTGTAACCTTTTTGGCTAAACGGATAACCAATGAACACACACTTGTGTGCCTGGGGACAAAATTTTGTAGTAATTGCTGTATTACTAACATAGCATAAGCAGCCAAATGGCTTGAGATGATCATATACATGAGGCTTTTTGAATAAAATCTTATAAGGAGTTTTGAAATTTAAAGTTTTAGTGGGAAGAAGATTAATAATGTGGGCAGCAGCTAAAAGACAGTCACCCTAGTTGTTAATAGGAATTTTTGACTGAAATTTTAGCGCTCTAGCTACATTAAGGAGATGTTGATGTTTACGTTCAACCAAACCGTTTTGTTGAGGTGTATGAGAGCAGCTAGTTTGATGAATAACTCCAGCAGAAGACAGATAATTGTTAAGGTCAGAATTGTAAAATTTTGTACCATTGTCTGACCTTACTACTTTAACTGTGATTTGGAATTGATTTTGAACATAAGTAAGGTAGTTTTTAATCAAATTTGGAACTTGAGTTTTGCTGGAAAAGAGATATAACCAAGTACATCTGGAAAAATCCTCAACAATGGTAAGAAAGTAATGACACTTGCCATGTGTGGGGTATTTGTAAGGTCCCCACACATCACAGTGAATCAGGTCAAACAAAGCAACACTGTGAGTAGTTCTGTTAACAAAAGACAATTTTGTTTGCTTAGCTAAATGACAAACTTCACAGTTAGATAGTACATGATCAGACAGATGCTGAAGACTAGGTATATGAGAGATTACAGTAGAAGGTGGATGTCCTAACAATACATGCCATTTATTTAAGAGTTTTGTAGAGATAGTAGCAACTAAGATCAGAGAAGTACTGAGATCAGGATTTGAAACTATAGTACTGAGTAGGGATGACAATCGGGTCGGATCGGGTCGGGTATGACGGAATTCATATCCAAACCCGAAAATTTTATCCATACCCGAAACCGACCTGAACCCGAAAAATACCCGAAAATGAATACCCGAACCCGATCCAACGGATTTTGGATCGGATTCGGTTATACCCAAAACTCGAAATTTTTTGGATTGGTATAGACATATACCCGAAATCTGAAACCCGAAACCCGAACCCGAAATCTGAAAATATGTATTAACTATTAAAATTGCAAGTGCAACGGATCGAACACGCGACCTTGAGCACTATGAGAATATGAATTTTAATTTGGCACTTTTAACCATTCCACCACATCTTTAATTATGTTTATATATGTATAACTCATGTTTTAATAATCAAACCCAATTAATACCCAATTAACAAGATTTATCATTAAAAGATGATTCATTTACCTTTTCATTTTAAATTATACAATAATTAAATTATATTATTAGTTAGCTTTAACATAAATATAGATATATGTTCTAAAAGTTATAAAATAATATGTATATTTTATCTAACGTATAATATATAACATAATATATGTGTATCTACATAATGTATTATAATATATAATATAATACCTAAAATTAGATTTTTTCGGGTTTGGATCGGGTTTGGATCGGTTTTGGATCGGGTTTCGGATTTCGGATGGGGTTTCGGATCGGTATACCTAAAATCCAAATCCAAATCCAAAAATTTTCAGGTTTAAAAATTAAATCCATATCCAAATCCAAATCCAAAAAATCGGATTCGGTAAATCCAAAATTTCGGGTTTCGGATCGAGTATCCATCGGATCGGATTATTTTGCTATCCCTAGTACTGTTTTGTACAGGCCCCCTTCCAATTCACCAATCTGCCTCTTCTTGGTCATAGCATGGCCCTACATCTGGCACTTAGTAGTAGAAAAGTAAACATCACAATTGTTATCACTTGAAAATTTTGCAACTGAAATCAGATTGCGCTGAAAAAGAGACACATATAACACTTGTTTGAGAATAATATGATCATTTAAGACAATGTCACCAACATGAGTGATAGCAGACTTTTGACCATTAGGTAAATGTAGTTCAGATTGGAATGATTTAATATTGTGAAGAAGAGAAAAATGAGTTGTGATGTGATGAGTAACACCTGAATCTATAATCCAGGTGGTATTAGAAGACAAATGAGTAGTATGATTGACAAGAATAGCAGAATAAGAACATGACGGACCTGCCATTTGAGTCACAATATTAGCTTGAATCCAAGGTGCAGTAGCAGAGTTTATATTTATAGATGAGTTCTTGAGACGAGTTTACAACATGTCTAGCAATTTCTGATATTGTTTTTCTGAGAGATCAACATTATCAGTCAAGACCTGAGAAGAAACATTAGCCACAGCAGCAGATTCAGCATTAGATATAGAAGAATTTCCATTTCATTTAGGCATATTTAGTTGAAGCTTTGGTTTAGGCTGTCCATAAAGACGATGCCATTCCGGATATCCATGTAACACAAAACATTTCTCCTTTTTATGACCTGCAAGCTTGCAGTGATCACAGAACACATTTGGATCGGGAGCTTTCTTCACACCAGAATTACCAGATACAGATCTTGATTTGTTAACAGAATTACCAGATGAAAATCTTGTATTCATAGCAAAGTGTTCAGTATTGACACCCGTAGATGTTTGATGAGCAAATTCTCTTTGATTCTCTTCTTAAAGAAGCATAGAATACGCATGAGATAGATCTGGTAACGGATGCATCAACAGAATTTGACCTCTAGTTGCAGTAAAATGTTCATTAAGTCCCATAAGAAATTGGCTTAACTTTGTGTGCTGTTCATATTGTTCTAACTTATCCGAGTTGTTGCATTTGCAATTAGATGTAGAATAGACACACTTAGGAATAGGAGCAAGGCTATCCAATTCATCAATAAGACCTCGAAACAGTGTAAAGTAAGCAGTGATAGATTTGTTACCTTGATTTAAAGAAGCAAGATCTTTACGCAATTGAAACAAGCGAGGCATATTAGTTTGTGAATACCTGATAGCAAGATCATCCCAGATTTGTTTTGCTGTTGAGAAGAAAACAATGCTCTTACGTATTTCAGTAGAAATGGAGTTTAGAAGCCAAGAAATAACCAGATCATTGCTACGACGCCATATATGTATCTGTGGTGAATCAACTGAAGGCATAGCTTGAGTTCCGTCAATGAATCCCAACTTAAGTTTAGCAGATAGAGCGATCTTGATAGATCGACTCCAATGGTAGTAATTGTGATCTGATAACGGTTCAGTAACAAGTGCAAGTCCAGGATGATTAGACGAGCTCAAATAGTAGGGATGATTGATGTCAATCACAGTATTAGACTCCATTGATGGAGAGTTGTTTGTAGTATTGATTGTAGGAGATGATGCATGTGATTGATTGGGAGAAGAGATGACAGTGGAAGCGTAAGTACGATGCATATGTAGCGAGTGATTTATTGAATGAATAATTGATCGTGATGAAGCTCTGATACCATGTTAGAACTGAGAGTGCAGTACAGATGAAATGAAAAAGAAGAAGAAGTTCAAGAAAGAGAGATGAAGATTAAAGAAACAAATATCTACATTGTTTACAGAGACTCTGTTTACAAGATGATTGAAAGATAGAATGAATGAATACACTAGTTCTAGTCTACTGAATGCTATATATAGATTGATCACAGATCTCACTTTGTAACTAATTCTCTAACTAACTGCCAGCTCAGCTCAACTTATTCCTTTTCTTCATTATGTTGCTCTATTTTTGATTCTATATTTAGTGTATCTGTAACACGTATTAAGCGGGTTCGTGATACGTATTTCTCGGACAAGCCAGCAAAGGGTTTTATACTGTGACAGTATTACTTCATACTGTAAATTAATGTCTCTTCGTGGTCCTCTGAGGCGCCAATAATTCATATGCCAGATGCAGAGGTAGTTAGTTATATATTGCTATAATTTTCATAATTTGAGTCCATGACATATTTTGACCGAACTGAAGGAAGGGCATTCGAAACCTGTGTCTGAATCCACTCTTGCAGAGCCGGACCCAAGTAGTTGGTATGTGAAAATTTTGTTCTCCATAACTGTGAATTCCTGTCCTCCATTTTTATAGTCCTAAAGTATCTCGAAAATCTACAACTTACAAATTGATGACAGAGTTAGCTGCAAAAGATTAACCAACAATAGCAACAATTAAGAAGATATTTTTGATTTTGAGAGTGAGCTTTTAAGAGTGAAGAAAACAAGATTTGGTGAAATACGTAATGTTTTGCATGTTTGGTTGTTTGCTGTATGTCAACAAAGCTTCATTTCATGTTTCATAGATGCGCTACTGCATGTGGCATATCATGTAGGTAATTTGGGTCAAAACACGACAATTAGTAATATAGGGCCAAGGGTTAATATAATGTAGGTAGAATGGTCATTTTCTCTCACCACTTACCCAATATCAGTATAAGATGAAAACAGAGAGAAGAAGTTCACCAAATAAACAGAGTACAAAAGTCAAAAGAGATTTTAGGGAACTATATAAGAATTATTCCTTGAACAAATAAATTAACAAACTTTCAGACAGGTGGGGAATACTTAGCAAAGGAAATTATCTACCACTCAACATTCTTTAGAACTAGAAGTCTGTTGTTGGACACAAAACTCTCAAATAACTAGGCGGAGGGTGAATGACTAGTTAGATATTTTCAAAAACTTTTATTTGTGTTTTGTTTTTGAAATTCCAACTCGACTAGAATAAGTAAATATTGTATGTGACAAAACTTAAAACATAAAAGACATCTAATGATTAACATATGTCTTTTCTAGTAGGTTTCCAGAATTTTGAAACTAAATTATGTCATGATGATATACAAATTGTAAGGGTCAACTGTCATCTAATGCTGAGGCAGGCTCATCTGAGCTATGGTTGTATGTTCCTGCATCACAAAAATCACAAAACTTTTGTAGTACGAAGTTATGAGGTCAGATAGGAAAACATCAAATAATATAAAAGGTATCGACTACTTAAACTAGATAGTCAAATGCAACTAAGGTGCAAAAGAAAAAGTTAAAAATAATGGATCGTAAATAAATAACAATATATTGCAAAACTAAAAAAATCATATCAATTCAATTCCAGAGGAGGCAGCAGGGAATTGAATCACTGAGGTTTTTGTGAATTAAATCCTGATTTAAAAAAATATATTATCTAAGATAATATGAAGTATGAGAGGGATATTAATCTAGATTAGATAATATATATTGGCACTGTTGTCAGAATATTAACCTTGAACATAAATATAGCTAAACCATTTTATATTTTTTTTGTTTCCCTAAAATACAACATGAAATCTTCAGGCAGAGTGTCATATTTTCAAAATGCACCTTTTCAATATTATGGATTGGTGGCTTCTAGCCATAGCAGATCTGACAAGCTGCATAAATAATGATAAGAAATGGAAGTTACATAACATTTTTTCACATATTTCAAGTTTCATGAAATTATTATAAGCATTTTAACAAATAGTCTAATCAAAGAAACTAGAACTATAAGCTATAACAAGAGAAAACAAAATATTTTTTGCAAGTAATATAAAAAACATTAGATTATGTAGCAAATAAATTCAGTCTTAGGCATCTTTAAACCACATGATATTATCAAACTTTTGAGAACATTGAGATGGTAAAATCTAATAATTTATGAATTTTGAGGAAGGACACATGGTGTTAATTTTTTAACTGCTATCAAGATGTTATCTATTGTATGCCAAGAGCTTTTATAATTTGCCTTCCCCAGTCAGATTAAAATGATTATGCGTCATCCATAATAGTTCATGATTAACAACAATTAGGATGGCTTATATGTTATCTTTGGACCCATTAAAGCATATCTGAAATTCAAACCACTACTTAAATTAGGTTGGGGTATGACATAAGATTCAAGAGCACTCTAATACATGAGCATACCATAATTATAATTAATAGCCACGAGGTGACCACAGATCTGGGCTAACCACAATTTTAAGTTCAACCAAAACTTTCTTTGCTATTCTAGCATCATCTCCACTTTGCTCTAAAGCATAAGTAGCCCCCACATTAAGATGATATCATCTTTCAGAAACTCTGCTTTACATTTTTTAATTGAAACATTTTTTACCGTTGCACCCTTGCCAACTGCAACAAATAGTACCAACTGCAAGAATGGCAAATTGAATCATAAGTTCATAAAAAAGTATTACTGGCACATGCACAACTAAAGATCACAGAGGTATCCACTTCATGAATTTTGTTATGTATTGTGTGAATGACATCTTAATAATAATTTTCATCAATGATGGTTAATTTTGTAGGACATGTAATAAATTTATTACCATTTAAATCAGCATATATAATGTAAATTTTGTAGGATATTAATAAACATACATACATACGTCTGATTCGAGGACAAGACCCTTCATTTTATTTAATGTTGCCTTGAATGGGTAATTGTCTAAGTATCCAACTCCCACATCTCTTACTACTTTAAAAGGCCTAGACAACCTACACATAAAGCATCCAGCTGTATCAATTTTAATTAAACTTCACTTCATTATCATAATAATGCCAAACCCTGTCCAAAATGTCTTGAGAGGAAACATGATGGTTCTTCTTCAGTGACCTCCAATAGTAATCTGATGAGACTGTTGCTGCAATAGCAATTGCCCAACAATAGTCTGTAATACATTGATAAAAACAATAATATTATGACACAATGATTATAAACCCTAATTTAGACTGAGTAAGTATATATATATATATATATTACTGCAATCCTTCTGATCCAACAAGGCAACTCTCAATCCTGGCATTGCCTTATATATATTGTGCTGAAAAAGAAAAATTAACTTAAATAGATAATTAGTGAATGTATAAATAATTGAAATGACTAATTATTTGTAATGGGTCAGGAGTACGTCATAAGGCCTATATACTTTTAATGGGCTATTTATATTAGAAGCCCATAAGTAGACCAGCTTGTAACAACTAACAAGTCCATAAGTCAAAATTAAGGCAATTTATATCATGTTCTAGTACACAATAAAAGAATAAACACGATTTAGTGATTAATTCACCATTAAATTCTCAATTCCATTTCATAATCACAATAAGTTGTGCTGATAAAAAAAAACTCCCAAATAACAAGTTTACCAACACTATTATTTATTATAAAAGTCACAACATCTTTATAAGACAATCATCTCGCATATTGATATTATACATTCCAAAAACACAGCATAATTAAAATAAGCATAAATTGATTAAAAACAAACAACAAAAGAATACAAAATTTACTAAACGTATAAACATAAAATTATTTACTTCATTAATCTACACAAACATACATATGTACATCATGAATCTATACAAACATACATATGACATACACAAACATACATATATACATCATGAATTTATACAAACATACATATTACATACACATATAAGCATAAATCGATAAAAAAACATATAATAAAAAGACACAAAATCTATAAAACTTATGTTATAAACATACAGATATTACCCATAAATCTATACAAACATACATACAATACACACATGGACCTAGGTTTTTTTCTTTTTTTTGCTAAATTATTAGGAGAGAATGTCTTAAGATTAATTAATGTAAATTTTGTAGGACATTAATAAATTTATTACCACTAAAATCAATATATAAGACTAGATTATATAATGTACGTATTTTTCCTTTTTAGGGGTTTGAGGTCTTTAACTTTTTATTTATACTTATTCAAATTTTTTGTATTTTATTATTGATATTACCTACATACAAAAGAAGAATAACAACAATAGAAGTGATCTTTTCCACTTTCGAGGATCCATGTGGTCAGTATTTTACTACCCAAAATGTGTTATTTATTATTTCAAAAGTATAAGCCACACAATTAAGTTAATAATTTTCCGAGAAAAAGGATTAAAGGCTTGCAAAATTGGATTAGTACTCAATGTTAAACTTAAAAAGTATGTTAGGGTTAAATTAAAAAAAACTTACTTATAATTTCAAAAATAAAACTGTAAGTGCATCAAATAACAACAAATTTAATGAAATAGGTTAATTTTCGTTTTGTCCGGGTGTGAAACAAGATAACTTTAAGTTACCAAATAGGAAAATAATGTGAGCACTACACTTTTTTTTTCTAATCAAATATTTCTAAAAAGTGATACATGTGTCTGTCAAATGTTAACCGGACTTAACATTTAATGGAATTAGTTGGATTATCGTACACAAAAAAATTTAAATAAATGAAGATCGAACCTTGAAATGGGCCAATTTAAATGAAAATTTTGAAAGAGTTGTCATGATGTGAGATATCCAGATCTCCTAATACACCGTAAAATTCATTTTCAATACAATCATCACATCGCACAAAGCGAGACACATCGCACAAAGCGAGACAATCAAACACACAAATAATAACTCAAACTAGAAAAAAACCAAAATTCAAAAATCTCGGAATGACACCAAATTTTTATATGTTGTCAGACCAGAGATTCTAAATCAAAAACTGAATTTTATTAATAAAATATGAGCTCTTAACCTTAGTAGATCTGAACACTAAAGTGAAGAATTTTAAATAATTTTTCAAATTTTGTGAAACAAATCTCGATTTTTATTAAAAGATGATTAAAAATAAGAGAAGAGGTGTTGTGTGGATAAGGAAAGGGGATGAAAATAGAGATAGAGATGAAGATGGAGATGGGTAGAAGGGGTGAAGAAGTAGATGGGACGGCTAGGATTAGAGGGAGATAGGACGGCTGGCCCTCAATGGAGAGATATTTAGTAGGTGTTTTAACTTCAAACCTTTTTGCTCTTTTTTATTAGATATTGTTAAATTTTTTGATAATAAGTGCTAAATTTAGTACTCGAATCATTAATCTCAGATTTATGATCATATAATCATAAATAAAATAAAAACAACTTAAATTATAATAAATTAACTAGCATTGCAGAGGGCATGTATTCTTTTCAGTGATACTTCATGAAATATATATGTTTATACTATAAGTTTTTAACAAAAAAAATCGTAAATTTTTGCTATGCTTTGAAATTTGTGGCTTTATCAGTGAAATTGAATTCAAAACTTATTCGTTGGTATTATGCTAACTTTCGAACCAAAATCCTTAGACCGTTGATGATGACTTTCAAATAATAACGACCGTCAGTAACCGTCAGCCCTTGCACTAAAATATCTACAAAAAATTATGTTCCACAGTCTTGATCCCAATACACTAATATATTTATTAAAATTATGTTTCATGATTTTTGATTCCAACACGGTACAACCCAAAACCTCTTAGAAAATTCTTTATTTTTTATAAAATCATTCCAAATGTCGAAATCCCGATTCGAAGATTCACAAGAAATGATATGAGTTGTTGACATGACGTAGACGGCGCAAATCAATCTCTCACCACTATGTAACCCTCATTCGTGGATGTTTCCAATTTGACCCCGCTACCGTTACAATCATACTTTCTTACAGGAAGAGTGAAATAAAGCAATGAGGATCAACAGGGTAATTCCTACAACATAAACCCGATTCAACGCCGTCAAAATAAGATTTTTCAAATATTCTTTTTTCTTCCACCACTCAATGACTCAAAAGTCAAAACTTTTTTAAACTCTTCAGTCTTCGCCTAACCTGTAAACCATATGCGCTTGTAGGTCCTTTTCGACTATCATATTCTTTTACATTTTGACAGAGCAAGTAGAATTTATTTTTAGTACTTTGTGATATAAAATATAATAATTATTTAGTTTTTTTCCCTTCATTTCTAGTAATAAATGATGTGATAAGGGTGAATATATGTATTTTTAGTTTTAAATATAGAATCAAAAATTCATATATATATATATGTGTGTGTGTGTGTGTGTGTGTGTGTGTGTGTGTGTATGTCTATATATATATTTGTATCAAAATATGACACGTTATTGGAGTCGAGTTTTTTTGTATTTGAATTGATGCTATAATATAGCAATAAAATTGAGAGTATCATTGCATTGGACTTGCTCTTGCATGGTTGAAATGTGTCATGATGATAAACAAAAATACTAATGCAATCTGCAAAAACTTAGGATACTTAGGATATCCTTTATTGACCTTTTAAGAAATTATATTTCATTTGAAATATTAGATTTAACCAAATAACATGGTTGGACAAATAAAAAAGTTTGAATTTGAATTTTGTTTAAAAATTTAAGATATTTAAATTTTAGGATAAATATGAAATTTTGAAATGATAATCCAAATCATGTCATTTAAAATATACCATTTCAAATAAAACACATGTTAGATAGAGCATTAAAAAAATTAAAGGGCCTCTAACAATGTCTTTAATGATCATAGTAAAATATGTTGGTATGAATCTTTTACTTTTCATTTCAAATATTTATACCATATGAGATTCTCGGGATCATGCTATTGTCACGCAATTCACCTAGATTCTAAATTCATTTTTGGCTCTTTTTATCCTATGGTTCTATTCTCACAAAATTCGAGTCAAATCTTTTTAAAAACAAACGCCGAATTACTCATGAGCGTCTCAACTTTTTTAGCCATACGAGTGACATAGAATATAAATATGTTAAATAGGTTTAAATTAAAAAAATTACAAAAAATATTTAAACATACCGTGTACGAAGACCCTGTTTGATTGACCCTTATTTTTCGAATATAAGACTTTCTTGAAAATAAAACTTTAAAAGATTAAATTAAGCCCAAGTATTTAAACATGTCGTCTCTAAATTGTTGATTCTTGTGGTGGTGTCTTTCCGGTTTCCAAGTAACAACTTTAGATTTTTGACATGTTCTTTTTTGTCCGCCACTCAAAAGTCAAAACTTTTCAAACTCTTGTTAGGAGGAAACACACACACACACACATACGAGATTCAATCTACCAATACGGAGTACACACACAAAACATATTTGACGCAGCAAACCCACGTCCCAAACTTGTATTATTAATCCAAACAATTATCAATAATACATCAATACATAACACCTCAATGGTGTCCCAAACTTGAGACTTGAGCCAAACAATGCTCAAGCATCTCCCAAACAATACCTAAGGCTACATCTTAAGTATTCGTTATTCCTATAAAACAATATGACAATGTATATATAGCCATCCCAAACTTAGCCACCAAGACATACCTAATCCAATTGCAATAATAATTGTCTACCCCATACAATTATTACTCAATCCAATTACAATAATAATTGTCAAGCCATATAATTATTATCCAACTCATATTTGTCTTGGGTCACCCCAAGCCCATACCACAATATTGGGGTTAAACCCAACAATCCTCCCCTTCAACCCAATACTCCATATCAAATTGAACGGTACCCATTAAGCCATCGACGTCCATTCGCCAATGCCTCCCCTCGAACAAGAATCCCATCATCTCGTTCTTCCAACTTTTGAGAATCACTAAAACCCATATAGTGACCTCCAAACTACCATTCTTCATCATAACGGCATATCCATCTA
>PHNY01290943.1:28448-44696 GCA_003724115.2 Anethum foeniculum | reverse complement strand
ATATATATTACTACTAAAAAGTTAAATGATGTACTTTTCAAAATAATGTGCACAAATAATAGTTTAGAAACGAAGAATGAGAAAGTTCAAAGAAAAAAGATAGAAAAATTCAGGAAAAATTATGAAGAAACAAAATTCACAAGGAAAGAATTCAAAATTGAGGAAAAATGCATATCACGCAGGACTTGAACCCCTTTCCTCCTAAATCCAAGTCTTAAAGATTCTGCGCTACGTACTATTCAACCCAAATCTCTAACTCTTCGACGAAATCTGTGTAGTTGGTCTTCTTGGATCACAGTCACTAAAAAGCTTAAATTGCAACTAAAACTGGTTTCCTGATTGTTTTCTGTACAATAATTTTAATGTTGAGAACTATGGTAAATCATAATACAGAATTATGGTAAATTTGCTTTAAATATTACTCAGCCAAAAACTCAACTGATCTGAGTGTGGAGTTGCCACTAAGCCTGATAGTTTCCCTACGGACTATACACAAGCAGTGTATATATATCAAAACTACTTTGTTAATTGACATGAACAATCATGTGTATCTATATGGCTTAACCAAGGGTTGCAAGCACTCGTGTGGATTGGCATAGAAATAGTCTTCCTCTTTAGGTCTTTCCGGGATCACAAGTCTCTCTCTTGGGCTTCCCATACGATCAACATGTGCTTCCTTCACTGTAAAAGCAAACTCATCCCAGCTTAATGATCCGGCGCGATAATGATCTACCAGATCAACTAGAAGCTTCCTGTCCAGTGAGATAGTTTTCTTGTATCCCAAATATCTGAAAAATTTTAGATGCAAATCTTAGGACTGAAAGTAGGAGACTGGTTTGCAAGGAAAGAATGTATTAAGCTTGTGAGATCGAACATTATGCATAGTTGTGCAGCTTTGTATTTTCTCATGCTAATTGAGATATCAGATAATTAAGAACTGACCAAATTATAAAAAAAATTACTACAGTTTTAAACACAATGATATAGAAGTGTATTAAATGCTTATATGGTGAAATCAAAAGCAATCAATTTCATATCAACAATTCAGACTAAGCAAAGATTATATATTGAATTTTACAATAGCTTTAGAAAATTACCTTAAACACTTTTAGCAAACAAATTAAGAGGTACAAAAAGAGCGCGACAAGCTAAAACTGTTAAGAATCATGCTTTGTTATTTAAATTTAAATTTATTTTAATAATTGGTTGATGTTGACCCAATTTTTAGGATAATAGCTTATGATTAGTTTTGATTTGATTCTGAATATTTTTGAATTATATTTGTAGTGCTTTTAGGAGATAAAATGATTCTGTTATGAATTGGCTTATATAAAGGTTACTCAAATGATTAATAAAAATATGCACTTTAAGTTATAGTTTGTTCTTGTAATATGTAGACACCTGTTAAACCTACAAAATTACACCTATAAACCAAAAAATGATATCTGAACTCTCTTCCTTGTGGACCTGTGAAACACCATGACTCATGACCCATGACGATAACCATAACCATAAAATCACATGCCATGACTGAGAAGTCATACACAACAACCATACCTATAAAATCACAACATATCATGGCTGGGAAGCCATATATAAAAAATTATAACCAAAAATCATATTCATGAAACAAGAATGGAGATTACTACAATCTATAAGGAGTACGCAGAAGAACAACATATTTTGGAAGTACAAAAGAAGATGATAAAGATGTCCAAAGAAGAGAGGCTACTACCAGGAAATGAAGATGGACAATTAAAATATCAAAGCAAAACGGAGTGTTAGAATTATGCTTTATTAATTAAATTTAAATTTATTTTAACAATTTGTTTTATGTTAACCAAATCTTTATGATTAGCTGTGCTTTAATTTTGAGTATTTTTGAATTATAATTGTAGTGTTTTTTTAGGAGCTAAGATGATTATGTCATGAATTGGCTTATATAAAGACCACTCAAATGATTATAACAATAATATGAAGTTCAGGTTTTCTTTTAATATGTGGACGCCTATAAACCTATAAAATATACATACACCTACAAACCAACAAAAACAATTAGTTTAAAGATAGAAACAAATAATTTAGAAATACAATACCTTCTATGACCTTCGACAACTTTAGCCATATTCCCATCATATGTAGGTACAAATATGTCACTCTCCAAGGAAACAAGATAATCTAGCGCAGCCATTTGTGATGAGTGATTCTGAAAATACCCTAATTCTGAAGGATCCAGCAATTTCTCCTTTCTGACCTGTGCACAGAATTGAAGCAGATTTTCACAAATCATGTGCAGTTCTTAAAGATAGAATTAAAATTTCAACGGAGACCGAGGAAAGTTGCATCTCATAATCACTGACCAAATTCGGGAATGCAGCTGCCAAGTTTGCCATTCTCCGTTGTCCGCCATAAATTTCACCAGCAGCAATATAAATCTGAACATCACGATCGATGCCCAATGCAGTTAATACTACAGCAGTTTCTTCAGGTGTCAAAGGACACAAGCCTTCTTTCCTTTTCAAGTCTGAATTTATATCTTTTTCTTTCCACCATGGATAAGCATATCTGGTTATACACATTTAAACATGTAAATTAAAGCAAAATATAGACAATAGTGTAGAAATTTGTTATTTGGTGTGCTACAAACAGTACCTCATTCTTGCTAGTTCTTTGACCTCCTCACTGTTGCAACCATGACTGCAGCCAGAGAAAGCTAACATATCCATCTCATATCTGAGATGGAGGACTACAAAAGGGCCATTTTGCCTTAAGATGCTGACAACTTTCCTTCCCAGCTCCTCAATTTGGGGTGTGAACCTCAGAGCATTAAAATTAACTCTGCACCGCAACTTCTGAATCTCTAGTGGCAATCCATTATTTGCAAGTCGAGCATCAGTTCTATTTAGATGCACAACTTTATACCTTTTCAATAAAGGAAGGATCTGTTTACAAAACAGTTATCAAATAGTTAGTTTATGGTCTGCCTGAAAGTTATGCAGAGAGTAAGAAAGGCTACTGCTAGCATGTGTAATAGCAAAACAACCTGATGATGATAGTAGGAAATGTCGGACCAACTAACAGGAGGCAATGAGTAGAACATTCCAAGATCGACTCTTCTCTTAAGCCGTGGTGGTATCTCTTTCAAAATTCGGACCTCGCTCCTCAAGGAGGTAATGAAATGATTAACATCAAATATGTCCTTAAACTCACTGCCATATATGTCATAAATTCCTGACAAATATTACTACAGGATGAATGACGATGAATTTTAACATAACAAAAGCTAATACCACACCTTGAATCTGCCCAAAATGAACTTTTATCCAGTTCCGGAACAATAAGTGTGACATTCAGGTATCTTGCAATAGTAACCATGTCGCAAATCTGCACACAACATCGACAAAGTCAGATAAAGAGACTCATTAAACAAATAAAAGTTATGACAGAGGTAATCACAATAATTAAGACTTTCAACTCACTGCTCCTCGCATTTGATTGAGTCCTCCATTGCAAGAAACCATAAGATACCCATTATTTTTATAAACTCCTGAAACCAGCAACTCAATTCATAAGTCTCCAAGTAAAACATTCACCATCAACAAAACTCAGGGGCTAACTGAAAAACATAAAAGCATTCATCACGAGAACCAAATAGCACAATCATCTAAATACACAAATATAATTCGTAGACTGCAACACTGAGCTCAGAAAGGTATGAACCATACATAATCCAGACAGCTTTCAAAATGAATGAGTACAATATACGAGTTATATCAAGTATAGTTTTCAGAATCAAAACAACAACCTTAGGCACACAGTGAAATACAGACTCAATGGCGAATAACAACAAAGGATATTACTCACTTTTAGGAGGATAATAAACTTTGGGACGAACATACGACAATTCAACTTGATCACTCGTAACACTTGAAGGAGTAAAACAAGAAGGCCAAGTCTTCAACAATGTCGGACCCCAAACCTCACCCATTGTCAACAACCGAATAACAAAGCTCCAAAGCAATAACGTAGTCATTCCTCGAACAATCCACAGTAACGTTCGGGCATGAGAAATCATCAAATCCTGTCTCTCATGAAATTCACTCACAAACTTCATACTCATTCTCCTCTCCTCTTTCTCTTCCCTCTTCTCGAACTTGTCATCTAATTTACACATTTCGATAAAAATCAGTATCACTTCTCGGAATTCAAATCAACAAACATACACCTCAAAATTCATCAAACGCCTCCAAAATCAAGCAGTTGTGTCAATGCTAAAATAAATGCAACAACAAGTCCTCTACTTATATAGAAACTCAACAAATTTGAAATAATAATATTATTTTAATACAAATTTAAACTCCTGAATAGTAGCTTGATCCAATTAAATTCATCATTAATTTAGCAGAAATCAAGACTGAATCTACAAAATCAAACATTATAATATACTGTAGTAATTATAATTATACATATTTGAATGAATTAGTTTAATAGTACAAGAGAAACTGATGAGTAGTTGCCTCATCCAATTAAACAAATCATATATACTAACTTACTTACCTCGAATCAAGACGAATCTACAAAGTCAAATATTACACACAGATATTATTATTATTATTATTATATAATGAGTAATAAATAAACAACTAGACTTACAAAGCTAAAATGCATGTGGTTGGAGAGTTGAGTGGTGAAACTTTGTATAATGTAGGAAAGTGAAGGGAGGATGAGCAGTTTGTGAGAGTTTTCCGACGAGTTTTGCCGGGAAATTTGTAGAGAGATAATTGAGGGAGGGAGAGAGATAGATAGAGAGATTTTGTCGGTTGGTGTATGGAAACTGTAAAATTTTGGTACAAGCAGTAATTATGGCGTCGGTTGTAAGGAGTTTGTGCGGAGTTTGTGATGATCGAGTTTTTGGATTTTCTCGTGGAATGTGGAAGAAAGATGTTGAGAATTCAAATCATCTTGATATGGAAAAATGTTGGAAATATTATTCATAGATTATTTTCTTGTTAGTAGTAAAATGCAAATAATTAAACATGCATAAACCAAATATCAAACAAACATCTCGTGTTTGGATTTCTTAGAAAAAGTAACTTATAACTTAAAGTGAAAAAATATGATATATGTGATAAGTAAATTATTATTTATAAGTTATTTGACTTAAAGTAAAAAAATATGATATATGTGATAAGTAAATTATTATTTATAAGTTATTTAGGTGTTTGGATGACTTATAAGTCGATAAGGTTTTTGGTAAAACATAACTTATAAGATATAATTTTTTTTGAAACGAAATTAAACTGCAAATTACAAATTACACGAATTAATAATTTTAATACATGAATATAAAATTAAAAAAGAAAGAAAGAAAACTTAAAAACAAGTATAATGACATCAGGTTAAAACTATATAATATACACTATTCAATGCGGATAAAATTAAAATTATATTATTCCTCCAGGTTAAAACAAAACAAAACGAAATATAGTTGGTTGTATTTAGTTTGGTCGGTATATAATAGTCTCGCGTTAAATCAAAATAACATATACTATTTATCCATGCTAAAAAAATTATACGATTGGAAGGGGATAAAACAAAATTAAAATTGAAAAATAACTAATCATTATTTAAAATTTTAAATAAACAAATTTCATTTTTTAAAATCTTATGTTTTAAATTAAAAAAATTTATAAAATATTAAAATATTACATACATCACACGAGTTTTAAACTAATACAAATTTAAAAAGAGTAAACAAGGAAATAAGAAATGGGTTATAATCGAAAATGAAGAATGGAAAGCTGAATTTTAGAATATTTAACTTTCTGCTTAAAAATTTTAAATTTCGTTATACAAGACCGCATCTTATTTTGCCAAACAGGTTATTGAAAAATGAAACGGGCTTAAAGCTCAAAAACATCTTGGAAATGAGTGCCCAAACATGCAGATATCCTACATAATATGCATCTTAAAAACACCAAAACAAAAAACAGAAGATGTGACAATCTAGAAAATTTTGAACAAAACAATTTTAAGTCTTGCCATATTGGCTTATACTTTAGATCCACCAAAACACTGTTTAGTAAAGTAAATATATTTACCACATTGGCCAAGAAAGATCCATCAAAACACTATTTAGAAAACTAAATATCTTTTCAAGTACTGTATCCGTTCACTGGCAATAAAAATTGCAAATTCACCTCCACGATATCCACCAAACCGAACTGTTAATTCAAACAAGTACCAGATGATTTGCTTTATTTAACGTGCTCTCTAGATTTGAAAAACACACACACAATGGGAGGACTGCATTATATAGCCTTTAAATAATGTTTCAAATTGTACATTTTTCATACAAGAAAATTTCATAATTATTGTAACAGATTACATGGCTCTTTACTGAATTCAGCATTGCTCCCGAATCCTTAGTAAGTTTAGCTTTTCCCAGAATCAATTGCAGCATACACGAAATCTTCGCATTTTGAAAAACCACCAGAGAGAACATCAGCTAAAACACCAATGACATCAAATGCCTCCTGCAGATCTGTTATAGAAGTCATGTCCTCGAGCCAAGACAATAAATCCTTTGAGAAGCCAAGCATTTCCTTTACATTCAACAATTTTTCTTTCATCAGAATTTCCCAACCCTCCATGCTTGCACTCTCACCACCCGCACCCAGTTCCTTTGTGTGACCTGCTCGGACCTTAACATTAGTTGACGATTTTTTAACTTTGAAAAAACACTGCAGCTGCTCAATCAAGCCAGTGTAAACAAGCATTGGCTGGATAACTGACAATAACTCATTTGTGCCTTGAGTTTCTGTTACGCTTTCGCTGTTACTTCCAGACTCTGGTCTCACAACACCCGGCATATTAGCTGGGCGCTGTGTTGGCCGGTTATGACTACGCTGCATGTAAGCATGATATATTCCACGTTGCAAGAAGGCACGGCGATGCTCCAACCATGACTCGTATGATTCAGAGAGAAGTGAGCTAACCATCATGAATTGTACGGTTTCCTCTGTTCCTGTAGAAGGTGAAACAGAAGGGAGAGAAGATTTTGCATCTGATGTTGAGGAGGATAAATAGGCTGTGATGTAATTGGCCAAGGTACGGCGCTGGGAATCATCATGATCAAGCAAGTGTCGAGCCATTTGAATCATGAACGGGAGAAATTTTGAGTTGCTTTCTTTTCCGCCACCTCTACAGTCTGTACTAAATGAGGCTCCAGTAGCAAACCGAGCAAGCATCTGCAAGAAAAGAAGTATAGACATGAATAATTGTTCTATTAATAATTAAATATGCACAAAAGTAGCTCGAGATAGGAGTCTGGAATTAAACATTTGCTAGTAGACAAGCATATATACATATATTACCAACTATTATTTTTTAAATCAATATCAGAATACTTTACCAGGACAATGTCGTAAGTCAATAACCGAAGCCGACTTCCATCAGCACGTCCAAGAGCATTAAGGTAGTCCCAGTACTGATCAATGTATCGCATGTATTGTGTTACCGGAACAGATGGACCTCTCAACGGAAATAAATTATTACACAGAGTCTCGTTATTTCTGAGGGCTGCTCCTTCCCATTCTTTCTTTGGGTTCCTAAGAGCAGCATCTGCTCTCTTAGCTTCCTGATGACACTGATAATGTATGATATTAAAATGGCTAACTGTTGTATATACACAATCCCCTCGTGCACTTCCCGAAGTCCCCACACCAAGATTGACACGTTTACTATAAGTGTAAACACCTAGCAGGTCTGTAGGTCTCAAACTGTAACCCTCTCTGCATACCATGCAAGCCAACCCGTCCTCCTCCTCCTCCACATCTTCCAGACCTTCAAGCACTGGCTGATCAACAACAATTCGCTCCCCACCATCAGAAGCTAATTCTTGTCTCCACCCAAGCCCCTGTATCATTTCATTAAGAAGTGATTATATGAAATGTATTTTGCAAGCAATGGACACTAAACTGTTACATGCAAAGACAAAAAGTGCAACCCACAACTTATTATGAAAACATATAGAGAGAGAGAGAGCAAGAGAGACGCAAGCCTAACTAGAAAAAATTTGCAAACATAGTGTGCATGAAGGGGATGAAGTTCATGTGAAGTGATGGTCTTTAATACCAGGCAGATTGAAAAAAAATATATAGGTGCTCACCTACGTAGACAGTAAAAGACTGACCCAGATACTGAACATATTATGACATTATGACAATAAGAAAACACAAAAAACCTACAGCCTTCAATTCTAATTGTGTAAAAGGATAATAAGATATTACCTGAAGCAGCTGCTCTCTCTTCCTCAGAGCAAGACGCCTCATTTCATCCTTGGTGGCGTGCCGCAACCCAGAAATTTTATCAGCCAAAAAGCCGTCACCATTTCCTTCCTTGTCCGAAAGAGTATCCAATAAATTTTCAGCCTTAGCACCAATCTCATTTTCTCCAGAAACTCCCTCCAGTGCATGGAGCAAAGGCAAGATTTCTCCTTCATCAATACAACTTTGAGTAGCCAAATGACCCATTGACAATCCCCTTAGCATAGACAACACAAGCGGCACAGATGGCAGTTTTAAACCTAATGCACATTCTTTACTAGATCTAAAGCCAGCCTGCCCTGTAAATGCAAAAGTTTCCCTCAAATGTCTGACTGCAACTTTAGTAATCCCCTTCTCCAATATGATATCCTTCAGTCTCTCACCGCAGGAGCTTGTTTTAAGTGATTCTGAAACCCTAACAAAGTTTTCAATGGCAAATCTCTGTTTGGCTGCTTGCTGAGAAATGCTTTCGTCTTTTGCATCATCTTGATGCTGCTTCTGCAAGAGATCAAATTCACTCCAGTTCTGCAAGTAAGGATCAAAATACTGGACAAGTGCTTCCATTGCTGCACGTTCACCATAAGTCAAGTAGGGTAAAATTCTGGCCACCATTTCGGTGTTCCTCTGCTGTTTGTTTGTCTTTTTAAGGCCTAAAGGATGGCATAACCTCTCTAAGAACATGAGAACTATTTTCTTGGCTTGCTCGCCGGAACCAGTTTCTTCACTAGAGACTGTAAGAGCATTTTGTGTAATGTCTATATTATCACTTTCATTTGCCTCTAGGGTTAAACTCTCTACAATCAGAAGGATGCCTTCGGCTGGTTCCATAGCATCCACAGAGAAAGCGCGTCTTGCTGTCTCAAGCAGCAAACCTAGAGCTCCTAGTCTCAACAAGGACCTTCTATTTTCCCTTATCTTGCAGCAGTACATGAGAAGATTAAGCACAACCACCAACTGCTCTTGGTTCGACTTCAGATCATCTCGCAAGAGCTGCAGAAAAAGATTAGATTATAATGTACATCTCTTAAAATATTTTTAAAAACCTGCAGAGGATCAAGGACACAATTATACAAAAATATGACAAGTCCATATTTCACAATTTGATGTTCCAACTTCTAAGAAAGTGCTGAATCTGCTTATTCAATACTCTCTTACGCCCCTTTCTCCTTGAACAATATCCTGTTCCTATTTGGATGTCTCAACCTCCAATTAAAATGTCATCAATATGATTAATTGATTAGTAAACATTGTATTATAACTTCACAATAATACCCTAAATTCAATTGTAAGCTGAAAGTTCTTTAAGTATTACTGCACTTAGTTGGCAATTTCCTCTTAGGTAAAAATGAAGTACAAAAAAATTCACGAGGGAAAAGAATGCAACGGACGAATATATTTTGAAGATCTTTTTTTCCTGATCAGTGTGCAAACACAGAACTTAAACATTAAATAGGGACATGGGTAATAAAAATATATGAAAGAACACTAATCTAATTCTTCCAATGTTTAAATATACAGGATATCATAGCATGAATGACAGACTATTCTTAAAAAACACCAACTGACAGTACACACCTGAATCATGGCCAAGAGAATTTCTAAGCCTCCACATTCCCTAACTGCCCCTGCTATTGCAAATTCCACCTCGGGATCTTGAGTCTCCTCCCTATCTTCATCTAGCTCTTTAATCATGGGTTCAGTAGCCTCACCGTCTAACCCCTGCCCATATTAGATGACATCAATGAAAAAAATATCAGCAAAATGCATAATTTATTATTCATGTATTGTACAAGGAAAAATTACTGCACATAGCAAGCAGCAGAATTTTTTACTTATAAAGTTAAAAACTGGAAGTCGAAGTATACCTGAAGGCGGTATGTTACTGTCATTGGGGGGCAGTCTCTGGTTGGAGTTATACCATTAGAAGACAGAGCACCAGATACAGCATTTAGAGACTGACTAGTTGACTTTTTCCATACTTGCTCATAAACTTGAGCAACACTCAAGTCGAGAGATATAATATTTCCAGCTACTAGTAACTCCATGCCGAAGTCATCTTCCACAAGACCTAACAGATCCAACTGGTTGCAAATTTTGTTTTTAACATCACGCATCAAGGGACCAATCTCAGAACTGGCATATGGATTCTTGGTCATTGATCCACGTATGAACTCTTCCTGGGTGTGTGCCTTATTCAGTATTAAAAGATACACAGACTCTGGTTTTGACGGGCAGATCAGATTGCATAATTGCTCCAGAATGAACTGCATAAAGGTTGATGAATTTGTAAGGGTGAACCATTGCTCTTACCACAAATACTCAATACATGTAGTTGGTGCATGCAAACACATTAAAAAAAAAAACATGACATTATTAATTATTTCAATTAGCAAATATTGTACATCTGAATGAAAAAGTTAACAATAATGGAAACAAAAATACAAAATTATTTAATTGAGCTGATGGCCAATACAGTGCAAGGGGGAAGGACAAGATTATGGACCTCCACAAATAGAGAAAAGTTACATAAACAGGAGTAAAAGGCATCCCTCAAGTAGCTTCCCCTCTTAACACTTCTAAAATTATAACTTCTCAAATTGAATCAAATATCAGTATTCAAATTTGCATATAACACAACCATTAAATGTGTTTCAAGCCCATTCGAACTTATAAAGATATTGAGCATATGGGTATTAAGAAAGCTAAGGGGTATCACTATAAAAAGGGTAAGAAAATAACATGCATTTTCTTGCATACCAGAGATGTTCGGCCTCTTTTATCCTGCCCGTGGATTTGAAGCCCATTAATGCAGGCCTGAATGAATTGGCGCTTGTTCTCACTACTCTCCAGCAGAAGGCTGTCCAACAGATCCTTCAGAAGTCGATTGCAATCACTTATTAACTTTGTTTTCTGCACAATCAATCCCCTAATGACAATCAGGGACTCGAGGATTTCAGAGAGCAATTGTTCCCTCATGAACCTGCCACAAGTAGAGATAAGAATATAAGATGATGTCAAGACAAGTTAACAATAAAGCAAAACGTGTCGCATATTACCTAGATCTGATGTTAGGAACCTCTAAAAATTTTCCAAGCAGCTCTATAAGTTTGTTAAGGATAAATCCCTGTGCGATATCAATATGCAGGCTCCTCTCTAGGGCTTCAATATTACCCACTTCCTGAGTAATTAACTTGCAAATTGTGGTAAGATAACCACGCACAGTTAAAAACAAACGTGCTTCTTCAGATTCTATCATCTTAGTTAGCAATTCAAAATATTCAGCAGCATTTTCACCAGCAGCAAGAGTTGCAGGTAATAAAGACATTAGTAAGTTCAATAGTCGAAACCTCCTTGATGAACTTTGGGAAGATAGCAAACTTATAAGCATGCACATCTCAGACCTTATAGACTGAGAACAAGCACTCAGTACTAGTTCTGTGACCCAGGCGCCCAGCTCAAAAGAAGTTGCTTCACTCTTACCCGCCTTACGAGAATGTCTTTTCCATCGGAGAGCATATTTTAGAGACAGGTAATCATATCTCTGTGCCTTAGACCTCTGAACACCTTTGACTGCCTGTGTTACCTTATATTGCCGCCTCACGAAATCAAGATACGTAGCACCTTTTTCCCATTCTGAATAGCTCAATAACTGAATATCTTGACCCTTTTGGGACCCATCCGAATTCTTCTCTGATTCAGATTTACTTCCACTGACAATACCGCTTAAAGATCCAGGTATGTTTGAGTTGCGTTCATCCTGTGGAACTGAGGTCATCTTAACTGTGGGCTGCTCTTTATCCAATGTCTCAGATTTTGGAGGAGTACATGCTTGAGATATAATCCTAAGACATGGGAGTATGACATGCTCAGATATAGCAGGATGTTTGGCCCCCAACTTGATAGAGGAAAATAGTATCTGGAATACAACTCTTAATCTCGCCTCCCAGAACTCATCTGGCACAGAACATACCTCTGAAAGTAACAACAATTCTTCACGTGTAGCCACTGCAATATCCATAGACCTATGATGCTCAAGACAATATATAACTTTCTTCTGTATTAGGCTATTTAAATCATTCACTGCATTAATATCGCCCTCAGAAAATGCACAAAGAGCTGCCCTAGCTTGGACACGAGCAGATCTGGGACCTTGGTGAATATTATTCTCAAACAACTCTGACAAAATACCAGCTGCTACAAGTTGTTTTTTAGAATTCTGGTGCTTTGATAACACTTGCAACATCTCAAGACACTGTGTAACAAAAACAGTTGCACAACCGTAACAACTGTTAGGTGACCTAGATACAACAAATCTAGATGCAACTGCCGTATCAGAATTTTTTTGGTGCAGGTAATTCATCAACACTCGTCGAAGCCCTTGAAGAGTCTGTACACTTTTGCTGACTGAATCAAATGCTGCTTTACATTTTTCACCATACAAGACGCCCAGAAGAGCGATTTTACGGTTTATTTTACAAGATGGTCCGGGCAACGAGACCATCATTTGCTGAACAGAATCCTTCTGCTGGGAGTCCATTTCAGTCTCACCAATGCTTGACACGATCTTGAGCAAAGGCTTTTTGAAACCTAAAAGCTGTTGATATCTACGATGGGCATTTTCAGATTCTGATTCAATTGCAGCCAGTCCCCTTTTCATATCCTCGTCATTCTCCATGTTATCAAAAGTGAAACTTGGTTTTGCCATGAAGTTAAATTCAAATCGACCATACTTGCTATAGCCACATTCATTGCACAAAAATGAATCCAGATTCTCATAATTTATGTTACGACATTGCCTGCACTGATAGGCATTCTCGTGACAATTACTACATATTCCATGTCTATCGGTTACTGGACGACTACACCTTGGACATTGTAATGGCTCAAGGGATAGAGCCTGGAGATTTTCATAAAATGAATCCAGCTCGATCATGAAATTGCATGCAGTAATTGGAATAGGGAAGTCGACTTTGAGCTCAGTTTGATTAAAAGCAAGATGACAGATCTTAGCACGCTTCCACAAAGCCCAATTGTTCTTTAACTCTGACAAGTCAGCCACAGGTCTATTGTTGTAGTAAAGGTTCAAAACCTTTACCGATTTGGACTTGCGAGCATCATGAACATTCATGGTCACACTCTGAATGGTATAGCTACCCGTGCATTTCACTATGATGCGGTTGTCAGTGAACTTTGTTTCTGACTTCAAACTTTCTAGCTTCATCCTACTATAGGGTACCTCAGGTGAGCTGCAGGCAACACAAGGCTCGCTCTCAAGGTAATACCCATCAAACTCCACCAAGCCACTCAAAGTGTTGTATATCCGAGAATTAGGGTGATTGGCTAAGAGCTCATTTTGGGAGTGAAGAGTCTCAAAAATGCACTTAATCACATCAAAGGTCAGGCAACGATCTACAATGTCCAGCCTTTTTTGCTTTTCAGTACTGTCCGGAAATGTTCCCAACAAGAAGTTGACAAGTTCGGTATACTCCATGATATTTTGACCATACATTGGCAAAAATTGTACCTTCTGTAAAAGAGCTAGTAATATGGTCTCCTTCAGTGACTGCCTTGCATGATGCCACACCCCATGAAGTACACACTTTGCTTCAGCACGTACAGAGCTTGAATTCCATTCCAGTAAGAAGTAGTCAATAAATTGTCTCAAAAGATCAACAGTTTTCTTGGTAAAAACATCTACCAGTGGCTCAACATCCACATAAGATTTATCTGAACCAGAATCATTCCCATCTTCTCCTTTCTTTTTCTTCTTAGAATCAACGGGCTGAGACCCTAACTTGTTTGCACCTGTTCCCGCGTCACCTCCTTCAGCTTTATGTAACGAATCGCTATTCTTTCCGGTATAAAAGGCCAAGTTCAGAAGCTTAAGAGTCTGAACTACACACTCCTCCCGGAAATAAAAAACTCCATTCAGAAGGAAAGATAAGATATCATCATGCCTCAAACAATATTTCTGCCAATTCCTAGGCCTTGCAGCAGCTACTTCTGCCATAGTAGATAGACACTTCACTATCTTGACACTCCTCTCATAAGATTTGGCACTCTGGAACCCACCAGATTTATGTATGTGTTTATAAAGCTTCTTTACTTCACTTGAGAATTGCCAAGAGTCGCGGATGCTATAATATTGTGTCTTGCTACCACACAGATGAAGGAAAAGCCTCCTTGCATACCGTCTTACAAAAGTTGTATGAGGATTATTAATGTAGCTGCACAGTACATCCTGATACCCTTCTAGTTTCAGATCCTTTCCAGAAGGTATCTTGTGTACTTTCTCTTTATCTACAACCTTGTCATGTTTTTCCGGTCTAACCAGACTGTAAACCAATCGAAAAGCATTTTCTAGCAAAAGCCTATGGTAGTCTGCGAATATATCAGCCCTGTGCGATTTTGCATATGAATCTGAAAAGAAAGGAGAGAAATTACCGGCTGGTAACTCCCTTCGGACAGTTAGCAAAGCTCCACATCCTGAACCAGTACCTGGACCATGTGAGGCATCATAACTAATAGCTGGTGATTTAAAGACATGAACTAACTGCTGTAGAATATCCAATAAATAATTGATGAAAGTTTGCTGCCTAAGACAGCCACAGGCCCGAAGAAGATGAGCGAGGAATCCACTTTTCTCCCGATCAGACAAGATTGTGGGTGTTGCAATTGAAGTAGAGATTGGCATCTGCGGAGGATTTTTGTCATGTGTATCTGCTCCTCCACTTGATTTTGCTATCGATCCGTCGCTTCCAGGCTGGTGCCAGTTTCGAAGCATCAATGTAAAGAACATAAAGACAAGAATAGTGACTTCTCCAAAGGAAGAACGGTTCTTGGCCGCAAAAGGACTGCTGGTATTAATTTCATTCAAGAACCACTTAATTAATTTCTCCAAATCTAAACTGTCTGGCTTCGAGTCATCAACAAATGGTCCACCAATGGCAGATGATAGTCTGTAGAAGAGCTGCATTACAGGTATTGCCTGAACTCCTGATGTTGTCTCCATCCATCCTTTAAGTTGTTCCAGGAGCTCAGAAAGGAGCAAAGAATTTACAGCCCTTTTCGATGCAGAAATGGTAACAGCATCAACTATTGAAGCTGAAAAGTCACCAGACACATTTGGTTCTAGGACATGAATTGATGGGGCAGAATTTTGCGTGCTGCTATTACGAGCGACAGGCAACAAAGTTGAGTCAGTTGCATCATTTGTTGAGAAATGAATTTCATTTCCCTCACTGCCATAAGTTTCCACTTCGATCGGAATTGCTGACATAGGATGGTCTCTGGAATGGGGCGGAGGAAGACGGTCTATGTCTAGCACTTCATAACATGCCTCACATAAATCAAAATCAGGACAAATATTGCAATGCCATCTGCGCCTGAGTATAGGAACAGTAGAGCACCCATCACAACAATACTGAACAGAAGAAGTAATAGAATCTTCCTCAACCAAGATTTGGGTATTTCCTCCAGCAGCACTAGCAGAATCAGAACGAACAGCGACGGGAGCTGTGCTCTCCACAGTATCATCAGCATGCAACATGGTTTGTTTTGGAAATGGAACTTGGAGCAATCTAGAAGATATAGCCAAGCTGTTGGAAAACATAAAAAATTAGTTAAAGATATTAAGATATAGAGTAAAGGAAGCACCTTAAAAATATAAATATAAATACCTGCTAGAAGTCTGAACTGCTTCATTAGGAGAAAAAAGAAGTTTCTTGAATAACGAAACAGCAGGCGCAACAGATTGTAACCCAGCTTCTTTCCCGGGCAAAGCCAAACATTCAGCATAACAATAGATAAGCTCAACAGATGAGATAACAATGTTGTTCATAGCTTGTGTTTCTGGCTGCTCAACATCTAAAATCCCCCACAAAACTTGCATAAGCCCGTCCACCACTTCAGTACCTACAAG
>PHNY01290943.1:1149-16013 GCA_003724115.2 Anethum foeniculum | reverse complement strand
TATATGCAAAAACTTGTCAGAAATAAGTAACTTATTGCAGAAAAAAGTACAGTTTGATGTACTTTTTTCAGAAATAAGTAACTTATTTCTGACAAATAAGATTTCCCAAACAGGCACATAGTTAACATAGACCAAAAAATTAAAGAATTTTTTGGTGGGTTAATTAAGGTATAATAGAAGTTTTTAATCACTCGTTTTAATCACTCATTCCGTGAAATTAATTTTATTTGCAATAATAAAAATATAGACACCGATGAGTATTACAGACATTAACCACAATAATATTTTTCTCTTAAAATTTAGTTTTGGAGGTAATTTTATTTTTTAGCAAATTTATGCTATAAATCAATTTCAATTTTGTAAGTTTACCCGTGTTTAAAGATGATAGTTAATTTGTTAAACTTCATTTTATTAATGACATTCCTCTATTTAATTTTCAGTTTTATCCTGATGGTGGAATCTAAGTCAAGTAAACTTTCTCGTTACCGATAGAAGATTATAAAATTATTTTGCATCATTTTGTCATCACATTAGTAACTCTAACGAAAGTTTTTGATAACACACTTAAAGATAAAGAAATGAAAATATAAAAGGAATATGTGAAAATACAGATGATTAATGGCCTCCTTTATCATATATATGAGTTTTCAATTATATATATGATTAATTATATTAAAGAAAAGATAATGAGAACACTATATTTTTTAGTCAAGCAAAGTGAAACGTATATACTTTCTTTTACTATCCGATTCCACTGCATTTTTCTCCCAACGTCTGATGTTGATTTCTTATCATCAAATTATAGACTTCTTCTACTTATATATCCCAGTAAGTATTGTTACACAATTTAAATATCATATAATATAACTATTTTGGGCGTTATTCGGAGAATCTTTATTGCTATTCTTAAACATTCGTGCACGTGATATATTAAATATATTTATATCTGATTTAATTAACAATTTACTATTCGCAAAAAGATCAAAGTGTGTCACATCTTCATCATTGATGTGTATTCTCCTAACAAATCATCTTCGATCTTTTTCATATATCCACCATCAGTATATATTTTTACATTTTTATCTTCCTATATTGACGAGCAGCATCATTTACCATTTAAATTGGAGAAAAATGATGGCGTATGGACTGTCATTATGAAAAAAAAAAAGGTTATTGGCAAGTGGTGTATAAGAAAAACATAATACTCAAATGCTCATGAAAAAAGACTATACTTAACAATTAACTATTGTTGTTTAAAAAAATAGCATGGATTGCCCATATTAGCATTATAATAGAATCCATATGGTCCTTTAATTTGGCATGTATAAATTACAGAAATGAGGAAGTCAAAAAAATAATATGTAAATGTAGAGCTCCTCACAAATCATATATTTATATATGTGAATTCATAAGGATTTAGCAAGTCATAAGTTGCAAATGTCTTTTCATGATTCCTGAGTAAATGCATATAGTGTTGAAAAGACATGTGAAATTGCTCATTTATTTTATATGTAATAGAGTAATTAGGGGGTTGGGTGAGACAATTTATTCAATGTAAAATGAAAATTTTACCCTTCAAACTGTTAAATTACATTTTAACCCTTATCATATTTATTTCATATTTAATACTCATTAAATAGCTAATCTTTATTAAAGCATACTAATTATTTTATAACTAATAGCCTACACACACACACACACCTACACATATATTTATACATATGTTATTGATTTGCAAGATCGTGTTTCGACTTCAAGTGATTGGTCGAATTATCCCGAGTTTTCACTGATAAAATGATAAGAACCGTGTGAATGGACTCCACGACAATAGTATGAATACTCGAAATCATGTTTACAGTGTTAAATTGGTGAGAACCGTGTGAATGGACTCCACGGCAATGGTATGAACACTCGTAATCATATTTTCAAATTATTTACAACTGTTTTTTGAGTTCTTGTTGTTTATGGTGAGTTGGTGTTTGGTTAATTGAGTTCTTAATTTTATTTTGAGTTATTGAACTGTGTTGGTTATTTGGGCCACTAATGGTGATTTCATCTAAGAGTATTATGTTTACCAATGTTTTCTTGTGCCTTAATTCAGTTATATTCTTCATTGAGTGTTTTGTGGTTTTTGTTCTTGGTTCTGTTTCTTGTTAGCAGTCTTTAAGTCCATTGTTCTTGATATTTTTCTCTTGAAATTTGGTATTGAGTTCTTATTTTCAGATCCACTGTTTCTTGTTCTCAGTCTATTGTTCTTGTGTTTACAGTCAGTCCAAGTTATGTTTTGTCCTTGTCACTTTGTTCATATTTGTGGTTGCTGTTAGAGTATCATTATATGTTATTGTGTTTTTGTGCTAGAATTTAACTGCTTAATTTTAAAGTCTGCTTCTTGATTGATTTATGTTAATTTATTGCACATAACTGAGAGCAAATTATGGGCTAAATATTAGTTAATATTTTGTATGATTGAATGCTATTGATGATAATCTTGTACCAACTTTGGGTGGTCATAAATTGATGACTTAAATTTTGGGCCTGGAAGAGGCAATTAAGTGCCATTTTATTGGCTTATCTAATTTATTCATTTTGAATTTTAATTCAGTTTTAATTTTAGATTTTTATATTCATATTTTATTGTAGTCTTTCGACTTATGTATTTTTATTGTTTTCTTATTTTCGGGATTGATGGATTGAATTTTCAAGATGGGTGTTTCCCTCTCAAACATTAAAGTTTTATTATCTAAATTTCCCCGGTCATCGTCATATGTCCGATGGTTAGATGTTAAACTTTTTTGAATGAAGGAACTCTTTGCTCCGGCTATTGTATTTTGATACAATTCATCAACGTGTAACGTTACTCTTGACAAAAAAAAAGTAATATATATCACTTAAAAGGTATTAAAATATAATTAAAAATTAGATATTTTGAAATAACTATAAATATAACATGGTTTCATTATATCAAATTTTTGATAATATGACACAATTTCATAACATATTAGTATTAATCATGATTTAAGCTGCTGACAAAAAGAAATCATCAACAACTAATTTAGAGTACACCTGCAAAAATATTTGGAGTAATATATTTTAAAATTTAACATATAATACGATTATTCATCACATGCTATAAATTATCAAATAGTTACTTACCACTATATAATAACATAGTCACATCTACATCATCGTGCATCTGTATTATGCGAAATTCTTTATCAAATATTTACCGGCAAGTTGACAGTATATAATCACATCTACACTATGCACGTGTCTTAACCAATATATATTATATATATAATGCGAAATTCTTTATCAAATATTTACTGGCAAGTTAACAGTATATAATCACATCTACATTGTGCACGTGTCTTAACCAAAATCTATTATCTATTATATATATAATACTGCAACATGCAGTTTTGGCCTTTTGGGGAAACATTTTATTCGTGTGAAATTCTTATTTTATCCTCAACTAACATTTTAGTTAAGTAAAAAATATTGTGCAACATGCAGTTTTGGCCTTTTGGGGAAACATTTTATTCGTGTGAAATTCCTATTTTATCCTCAACTAACATTTTAGTTAAGTAAAAAATATTGTTGTTAACGGGAATTGAACCTATGAACTCTATGTACATAATAACAACCTCAACCATTTGACCTAAATACCCATTTTTTTGGATAGTTAAAATCACTAAGTGTTATCTTGGATATAATATTACAAGATGCAGTTTTTAGGGAAACATTTTATTTGTGTGAAATTCCTATTTTACCCTCAGCTAACATTTTTAGTTAAGTAAAAAATATTGTTGTTAACGGGAATTGAACCCATGAACTCAGGTACATAATAACAACCTCAATCATTTGAGCTAGAGAAACATTTTTTTGGATAGTTAAAATCATTAAGTGTTATCATAGGTCGATAACATGATTCGAGGTTCGGATAATTAACCCATTTTGATTTACTAATTTATACTCGTGGGCTATAGTAGGATATTATTATATACTACAATGGATATCTATTTTATTACTAACCCATTTTCTCTCAAATTATAATCACTAAGAAAGATACAATCCTTACGTAAAGATTTTACAAATTTATCCATGTTCATCAACTATAAACATTTATAACATAAATTTCATATATATATAATAAATCTTAAAAACAGTTACAATAAAACTTACACGTGCCTCGCACGGGCTTAGGAGCTAATTTATCAAACCCTACAAAATTTTACCTGCGAGGCACTTAGGAGCTAATTTATCAAACCCCTATAAAATTTTACCTGCAAGTCTAATTTCATCTTAGAAGGCATACAGATGTACATTGTCATCTAGAAGTCATTATGATGTCTTACAGGGAAGGCTATTAGGGAGTGCAATCAGCCCAATAGCACAGGGCCCCAAAATAAAAAGGGCCCCCAAAAGGAAGCCCTCTGTGTATTGCCATGCGAAACAAGACTTTTAGCTTCTATTTTATTTTGGTGCTAAGACTTTCAGCTTTTACTGATCGGCGGATGCAAATTAAATTGCAGCTTTGTTATCTCCCAGACTGACTTAATATAACCTCAAAAATTGAAATCATGTCTCTATCTCTCTTTGATCAATCATTTTAAATTCTACATTAATTACAATACATCTAAATAGTCAAAATTGTGAAAACAAATTTTAATCTCAGCTTATCATAGTCTCGTGTTTGAGATTAATATTAATGTAGCTTACTATTTTTATCATTTAAAATTTATAAAAATATTAATTCTTATATTACACAAGCTTTTTTATATTTATTTATTTATTACTTGTATATATTAAAATTTTCATTAATTTTTATTTAATTTTAGCATAGGGCCTCCAAAATTATCGAGACGGGCCTGATGTCTTACAAAGTATATAATTTATGGCATGTTCCATATTCATTATAAAATGTTAAAGGCCAGAAGAATATGAGCTGCAAAAACTAGCAACCAGTAAAGGGATCAAGCGGCAGTGTCATACATATGGAATTTCATACCAAAAACTAGACTCGAGAGTGCCAAAATGGAAGCCAGATTGCAACATAGTTGGATAGTCATTGATTCATTAACAATTTCTTTAAACACATGTTTTTAAGAAACACGAATTTCAAGCCTGTATCCTAAGCATGTGAATGGAAAACATATATTGTTTTTTTATACAATTGATTATGTATATAAAGAGTTAATCGAGTGTTTTTATAATTTAACAAATTATAACTATTTTGTTAAATTGTACTTTCATAATTTCATATTCATTTTTATTTAAGTGCAATAACTTTTAGGTGTGCAAGATGATATCTTATTTTCCTAAAGTGGGAGAGTATTTATATAGTTATTAATGTTCAATTCGGACTTTGAAGTGCATTTTTGTTTTTATCATTTACAAGATAAAATTTTAAGGCTAAGTTTATTATTTGGCTACTTAATTATCCTAATATGTTTAGATATAATTATCAATCTAGAAAAATAATTATCAAAATAAAAATATAACTTTAACATTGTTATTACAAATATTAATAAAATAAATAGTGCACGTGTTATAGACTAGTATAGCTACAAATTGTGAAAAAGATTGACACGATGAATTATTTTATATCTTAATAAAGTTATTTTGGAATTTTGTTCACTCAGCGAATCTTTTATTACATATTATTAAATTTTGTACAAATTATTTGTCTATAATATTTATAAAAAGTAATCCAATTGAGCCTATTTATTTGTAAAGGAACGGGCTTCTCTCTTATTTTTCAAACAAACAAAATCTAGGGCTAAACAACTAAATGGTTTCTCTCTGGTTGCTGCCGTCTGATAACTGAAGGGGTTTGTAGGTCTGATACAAAGGAGACAAATCAGGTACATTCTAACTCATTGTTGTTTAATTACTAGATAAATGGATTCAAGTAGATTGGGAATGGTTAATGGCGTAGATTCCGCTACAATCTCTTTTTGGATAGATCAACTGTCAAGGTTAGGTTTATCAATGACCCAGACAAACTGACTAAATTCACTTTAGGCTTTTTTGTCGGAAAAATAGGGAGACTAGCTGTCATTTTTACTATTGGTCATTATGTAAACCGCATGCCAAACATTGAGTATTCTAATAGGGATGAATTGGAAGTTGTTTGTTACGGTTCAGACGAGGCATATCCTTGTCGGGTTGAAATACTTATTAGGGAGTCAGAAATTTTAGTATTAAGCTGTTATACGAATACCAAAATCGAACATTTCTATAATTTTGCACCAAAAGAATAATGGGAAGGGGATTTAAAAGGTCAGAAAATTTCATGCACGTCTCATTCGAGTATGCTTGAGTGAGGGTGTATGAGTCTATTGTTGGTTCTAGCCAGTACTTGAATGGAAAAACCATTTCATCTTATGATCCAAATTTGAATTTTTTTACCATTACATGTCAATGGGAGTTGGCTCATCTGGGGCTGGAATATTAAATATGAATAAGAATGTTGTATGAATGCAATCTGGTGAGTTGTTGTTGAAGCGGAAGTTTATAAGTGAATGGCCTTGGAAAAATGTATTTGGTAGTATGAAGACGGGAAATAAGGAAAAGGACGAGAATCTTGCAATTAGTGGTGCAAATTTAAGTATTAAACCACATGATATTCAAGAAATAAATACCCGGCCGTCTAATTTAAATTATGCAATTCATATTGCTTACTTGGATGAGGTGCTTCAGAAGTCTCTTTCATATCTCATTGAAAGTGGTAATAAGACTATTAGTCTAAATGATCTGATCTTGAGATATGTCTACCATAATAATCATCTATATGAATGGTCTGGCTACTGAAGTACAAGCACCAGGTATTGTCTCCACTCTTCAGTATTGTTTCAGAAGATGGCCAGGAGGTGTAGTGGAGTGCTTATATGATAGTGAGTTGATTTCCAAGATCTCAAAATTTAAGTGGAAGTTTAGTTTAGTTTTTTTTTTTTTGTATTGCACTAATATGAAAGCTTTGTAGTTCAGTCTACGAGTACTTAATAATCAATAGAAGCCTGTCCAAGTGGTTTATGGGTAGATTGAAATGTTTCACGTTCTATCCAATTACATTTTGTAAGTTTGTGCTTGACTTGTGTTTAAAATTTAATACTTGCTAGTAAATGATTCATAATCTGTTATATTTCTAGTATGCTCAAGCTTAATTTAAAGAAACAAGTTATGAGATTAAGGGTATTTTCTCGTATTCGACTTGTCCAAAAGAATAAAAGATGCTTTTAATCAGAAATTATCTACTCTTAATCATGTTAAGGACCTTTTTCTATTTTTAGATGGTCCTTATTAATCTGTTTATTAGTTGCTCTTTTCTTTCCATTAGCACTATGGAGACATTTTTTTTGTCAAGAGTTCGGGAAGTTGGAAAACAAGTGTATAATGAAGAATAGCATCTTGACATGTATGAATGTTGAAAATGTGTCAGGAATCTACAGATGTTTAAGGTAGACGATTGGAGAAGGTAATGTTGTGAAGTTAATTCATTAAATAATTTCTTCAACTTTTTTAATACCCAATGAAATAAAGATGCATTGGTTTCAGAATTATAGGATATATTGTGGAGCTTGAACCAATAAAGGAACATCCACCGAAGGCAATTTGATTTGCAAGCTATAACTTTCCTTTTTCTTTTTCCCCTTTGTGCATAAAAGTTTTCCTTATTTTCATTCCAAGTTTCAGAGCTGGTGAATATTCTGAAATTTAAGATATTGGTTTTGGAAAGAATAAATTTGAGCCTGTCAGTATCATTTTTAAAAATATAGTACATTATATGCTCATTACAATGCCAAGGCATTCATAAAGACATCACAAATGTTTAATTTATATATGCCCTTTTTAAAAAAAATTAATCTGTTCATTAGTTGCCCTTTTCTTTCCATTAGCACTATGGAGACTTTTTTTTGTCAAGAGTTCGGGAAGTTGGAAAATAAGTGTATGAAGAAGAATAGCATCTTGACATGTATGAATGTTGAAAATGTGTCAATAATCTATTGATGTTTAAGGTAGATGATTGGAGAAGGTAATGTTGTGAAGTTAATTCATTAAATAATTTCTTCAACTTTTTTAATACCCAAGGGAATAAAGATGAATTGGTTTCAGAAGTATATGATATATTGTGGAGCTTGAACCAATAAAGGAACATCCACCGAAGGCAATTTGATTTGCAAGCTATAACTTTCCTTTTTCTTTTTCCCCTTTGTGCATAGAAGTTTTCCTTATTTTCATTCCAAGTTTCAGAGCTGGTGAATATTCTGAAATTTAAGATATCAGTTTTGGAAAGAATAAATTTGAGTCTGTCAATATCATTTTTAAAAATATAGTACATTATATGCTCAGCATTCATAAAGACATCACAAATGTTTAATTTATATCTGCCCTTTTTAAAAAGAAAAATGTATCATTCAACAACTCTACAAAGTGTCAAGGCCAGACTCCACTAGAAGGTGAAAGTTACTACTGTCCCGTTGCAACAGGGTAGTGGTCATGATTAAACTGGAAGATCTGTAAGCTGCAAAAGCATAGATCCTTGATATTGTAGCAGTGAGCATAACCCCTGGCCAATTTGTACCACAAAAGTATCATTATTGCCTAGGAAATTAGTAACCAACTACAAATAATTACCTAGGAACCTACACCTGCAATATACCAACTCTAGGAGCATTGGACTGGTGTTAAGCTTTCATTCCTTTTCTGCATGGAAGTGGTATAATACAGTTTCACTATATTGCTCTGTCTTCTTCTAAATTCATACTTTTTTGGCGTATACTTTATAATTGCACTATACACGTTCGTGTTGCAGGTACGTTGCGTGCTAATCTTGAAATTTAACTAGAAATAGATGATACATGCACTGATATACGATGGTAAGAAAGTTGTTGGTATGATATTAGTAACATCTTATCTGCATGTTGCTTTATTCATAAATATTATAACGTTACTTCTACTTGTCCTGTGGTTAATATCTAACTTTATCTGTTGGAATCATTACTTCAAGATTCTTCTTCTGGTAGTATTCTTATTGCTCAATGTCAAAAGTATGTCACTCACCTCTAAAATTCTTGTTGTGTGCATCTGTTTTCCCCTTGCATCTGCTTTACTGGCTTAGTGTTAGTATGCTATATGATTTGATCTTCACAGTTGCACGATATATAAAAGTTATTCTGACCCATATTTTTTTTCCTTCAAAGATATCATGAGGTACCAGAATGTAGAATTGTACATCAAAATCAATAATCTTTCTTCTTCCGCTTCACTCTTTATACATCTTCTAATGGTGTCCTCCAGTATTATTTTTCTTCCAACACTTAGAATACTTGGTTTTTTTTAGTTTATTTTGTACTTGTGTTCATAGTTGCAACAATATAATAAGAGGTTCAGCTCTATAATAGTATAAATGCTCTTTATTGTGAGGATTTAGGTAAGCAGTTTGATTCACTTTAGATGTATGTTACCTTTTGGTATTACTCGTTGCAAGTAATTTTGTTAGATAGTTCGATTCATCCGAATAGTTTTCAATAGGCGGTGATAATGTGTCTTTAATATGTGCAATAACAATTGTTGATGGAGTACATTATACGATTTCTTCAACTACTGTAATGCATAGGGCAACAAAGAGGCATTGGTTCAGATGAACAAGAGATAATGCAGAGCTTGAAGCAATAAATGAACACCCAGTTAAGTCATTTGTAAGATCAAGCAATAAATTTATTTTCCCAATTTTTATTCCTAAGTGCGGGGAAGGCTTCCTACTATTCATATCCTTTTTCCTTCCCGTGCTGAGAGTTGATAGTTGCTCTTTATATACTTCATGTTTTTCAATTTTTTTTAGGATCGAATTCATAGGTTGAACATTTGAAGTTAAGATAAGTACAAACTAATTATAAGAAAAGAGTAGGTTGAATCAGTTGTTTGTGATGGCTTTTTCATTAGTCAATATTTACCTGCAGAAGCCAGTGGACTTGGCCTTTGCCTTGATAAATAAAAATAATTCCTATCTGGTTAAAGGTAATCATATTCTCTATTAATTGTTGATGCATATCAAAGATAACTCGTCTTAATTAGATCCAATAATCTATGATTGTACCGTGCTAGCTGAAAATTTAGATGAAAATTTATTCCGTTTTAACAGTCGATCAATGCATCAAGTTGTTGATTCCTTACGGATTCCTATTTCTGGTCCCACAGTGGGTAGTTGTCTCCCCTGTTTATTCATGATGTATTGAACTTTGATTGCATGTAATATGAAGGCTTAAAAGATATGACTTATACTCAAAATACACACAACTACAAACTAAACATAATTAAGAAGTTCTAATGGAGCTCTCAGACACCTAATAGTAGGTGTAATTCCGGATCTCTCACCACTAGGAAACAAACTCTGGGCTATCTATATACCTTACAGAAGGGCAGTGAAGGAAGGATGTCGTGATGTTATCCGGAAAACGGTTAACTACAAGCTTTTAGAGTTAACAAAAATTTAGGTGTTGGTGCTTCTGCTGCTGTGTATGACCTGGTCTCTCATATTGGCATCCTCTTGCATGACAATCACTGGCTCTGTCGTATTTCTTATGTGTTCCCAGCTTTCAACCAAGTAGCAAGGTGTTGAGCATGGTTAGGAATGGAGGTTGGAGACAGGTTGTATACCACTGACAGATCTGTGAGTGGTGTGGAGGAGCTTTTAGACTGGGGCATGGGATTGGACATCGATCATCCATACTTTATAGATGTGGCAATTCCAATGGAGGCCCTTGACCATGTTAACTTTGATATCAGAGTCAGTTTGGTGGATCAGATGAATAACCTTGGTTTGTGTCAGGTGAATGACCCTCAAATACGTAACGTGAATGGCATGGTAATGCTGGTGTGTAGGAGGAAGCTGGAATTCAGGAGGAGGTCATTCAAGGTGGCTTAGGGATCAGTGACGGTCTCCTTGTTGCAGGCGACACTCCTCTCGAAGACATCGATTAAGTGATAGTAGTTAGCATCATTGAACCTGGTTATGGCACTAGTATAGACTTTTTCCTAATTTATACATCTTTGCTTGAAGTTGGTTTTTTGTAATAGTGTACTAAAAACTAAGTTGTTGTCACTTATTCATATGTGATTAAATGGGCTCGCTTTTTCATTTATAGTGTTGACAAAGATGAAACATGTCTGTTCTTTTACGAAAGTTGCCGCCCTGATGATGGATCTTTGAAGAAACCTTTTCGAAATAAGCAGCATCCAGCGTGTAATGCTAAATCTAAGTCAGAGTCTACTGAATCTGCCACCATTTCTCCCAAATGCCCTTTGGGATATGATTCTGAAACCTTCAAGATTGGACCACTTTAGCTGCATGATATGCAAGGCACTTCTTTTTTAGTGTAGCAAATGCATTCTATGTTCACATATGTACTGCAAGTAATTAAAGTTCTTAGTCTTCTTTATTTGCATCTTTATAATATTAGCAAATTGCATATTGTTTCCAACTCATTGGATATATTTTGGTGATTACCCTCATACGAAATGGTCTTGTTTATTGTGAGGCAAAAGCTTCATCTAACTACACTTTCGCGGCTGATGTTGATACTTTTGATACATTTTCAATAAAATTTAGTCTTAGGTGACATTCGGAAGGATGCTCGAGGTTAAGTTTCTTTAGGAAGCACTCAAGCAGTCTTTGCACTTAGTGTGGATCCTCTTGAGCTCATCAGAAGAAGCAATCTCCCATGAAGGGCGGACATAGGCCAGGGTTCAAAGGTTGGAAAACATGCAGTATCATCAAAATTTGCTGCCCACTTGAGCTCTTTTTCTTTAAGTGCAATTTATTTGTATGGACTTTAAATGTTTAGCCTACTAAGCATGTTGTACTTGGTATTTAGAACTTTGGTTATATGTGGGTATCCTCTTTAGGGATACGAAATCTTTTCGCCATTTTGGCTTGTCAGGGTATAACAAAATTAAGTAAAAAAAAAACTAATCTTATCTTAAATTTGCTGAAAATGTTGACTCTGTGAATGTGCTACTTATGTTGTCTTTTGATTTTGTATTAAATTTGAATTATTTTTTTCCTGAACATTCAGTATGTTTTTTTAATGATTTCCTTTTGTATTTTCTTGGCATCACATGATGTGTTATTGTTGCCTGATGAATGTATTTATCTCTACACCTGTTTGTTTGGTAAGAAGTGTTCAATTAAACCTAACAAGACCTCAAAAACCTACAACACATAATACATTCGCATAAACAATAGTAGCAGATAATCCGGAAACAATTCAAAATAGTCATACAAAATACAAATACAGTTGGATAACAATTCAGAATAGATAAAAAAACACATACCAATGCAACTATTTTGAAATCAATCAGGCATTTGGAAACAATTTCTATACAACGTTTACAGAATCAAAATAGTTTTTCTGGACATACAATAGTAAAGATATTGAACTCATAACTAAATATCACAACTATATAATCCGAAGAATAAAAAAATCTTGGCCCGGCAGCCTTAGGTGGGAGAGCGAGAGAGAGTAAAACAAGGTCGTTTAGGTTCGCAGGAAGGTGAAGGAGCAGAATTGGGACTAGTTTTAGGGTAAGGATGACGATTAGATAAAGAGAAAAAGCCGGGTACATTGGGAGCCCAAGTATAAGTATAATATCCAGCACCATATGCGGGATTATTTTCCTCTAAAGTGGGAATCCAAATATGATGCTTAGCACCAAATGTGGGATCCTTTTCCTCTAAAGTGGGAATCTAAGAATGATACCGAGCACCACGAAAGGGATCAAACACTCTCTCCTCTTCCTCATTAACACCGCCAACATGTTTATAGTCGGTTGATTCTGAATTACTAGTCACCAAATTGGTAGCAACCCCAATAATTCGCTTGAACTCTTCCCTTTCTTTCCCTCTTTCGAGTTTCTCATTCGATCCGACCCAGTTGTTACAACACTTTCCGGCCATCTGAAATTAAACAGCTAACAGAGAATTATCCAAATAAACCGCTAGGAGAGAGAGGGAGGGGGAGAGAGAGAGAGAGAGAGCACAGAGAGAAAGATCAATTAAAAAATTATGATTGAGAAGAGAGAGAGAGAGAGAGAGCAGAGGGAGAGAGATCAAATAAAAAATTATGACTGAGAAGAGAGAGAGAGAGACAGAGAGAAAGAGAGAGGGAGAGAGAAAGAGAGAGAGCGCAGAGGGAGAGCGATCAAATAAAAAAATTATGATTGAGAAGCCTCGTGGGTGTATATATACTACATTAATACTTGAAGACTACGTAAATCTAGGGATACAACTGTCTTTTTATTGTTAAGAGTTGGGTTGGGTTTTCTATTCTTTTGGACCTTCGTGTTTGATTATTTGGGCTGGTCCCCCATTTTATGATCCGACTTTATATATATATTATAAATTTTTGTATAGAATTTGACTCATTGGATAATCCATTTTTTAGGCTTTGTACCCATATTTAAGTTCGTATACGATCCATTTATTAATTTTGACCCATCTTCATTATGGTAAATATGAACTTCTACTTCAATTATAACTAATGTTATTTATAATACTTATGGTAAGCTTATTAAGCATCATCTAAAATATCTTTCGATTTCAGTAAGTTCACTATGTAAATTCTAAACAAATATTTAATTAAAAATATTAAGTACGTTTTCTTTAGTCAAATAATGATGAAAATCGTCAATCTTGTTGGCTAATGAAGCTAGTGATGATGATTTACTTCGAATAGAGGGTATTATTAATTTATTAAGAAATAGAAGTAATGGAGAAAGTTTACCGATTAGAGATTGCCAGAAAAATTGGGTGGAAAGGAAGTGAATAGGTGGGTTTGATCAGAGATGAAGGCTGGATGGTAGAGGAAAGAGGACACTGGGGGAAGGGGTGCAGTACTGGACGGGGGAAGGGGGTGATTGTTTTAAAATAGGAATGTAAATATGTGATTTATGAATGATTTCTAGTTTCTATTTTAATATTAGTTTCTATTTGACCGTGAGCCTATATATATATATATATATATATATATATATATATACTAGTTTATATCCTGTGCCATGCACGGGTTGCTTTTAATAGGTGAAATTAATTTGGAAAAGTTGTTATATTTATAAATAAATAGGTTCTATTTTTAAATTTTTTTTAACAAATTTAGGTTAAAAATGATAAGTAATTAGTTATTATTAATTATGATATTATCTATTTATTATTTTATTGAATAGAATGATTGAAAATCGAAAAGAAAATCCAAAATTTCAATTTTGCGGCTTTTATATAATAGCTATTTCTCCAACGATACACGGGTTACTTTTAATATACTCTATTAAATAATTTGTATTTTAATATCTTACTGATTCTATTAATTGAAAGAATAAATAGATTCAAAAGTATATGTTTAGATTTGAATAATTATAAGTTCTTCAATTAGAATATAACTTCAAAATAATTAAATATGTTAAATTTGGTAACAACTTTTTAAAAATAATTAGACCTAATATAAAGGTATAAAAAGAAATAGGTAACGATTTTTTATATTTTATTATTGATCAGAAGATATAGTTTATAATAATTCTGAATGTGTATTTCTGATTTGTATTTTTGATGTATATTATAATGTGTAGTTTATGCACAAATTTTCTTTAATATTGTATTATTTTTTAATTTAATTTGAATTGAAAATTTTAATATCATATCTTCAATTTTATTTGAACTATAGTGCATTTTAATTGAAACGGATAATCAGTTGGTTATTAATAATTATAATATTATTATTTTATTTAATTAAAATAGAATTGTCCATAACATGTTGGGAAAATTAGAGGATTGGTTAGAAAAAATAAAAAAGATAACGTGTTTTAGCTTT